>JAVIWC010001462.1:0-27461 GCA_031894815.1 Creontiades dilutus
CAAAAATTAACTCTATTTAATCCCTTTCAAACCTACTCTGTAAGGGGTTTTTCGGGGTGCTGAACACCAATTTGAAGTCAGTTTCTCGATAAAACGCTTCCTTCATGGTTATTTTCGCGATTTTTCTTTAAAATTGCTCAAAAATTATCTCTGTTTAATCCCTTTCAAACCTACTCTCTAAGGGGTTTTTCGGGGTGCTGAACACGATTTCGAAGTCCGTTTCTCGATAAAACGCTTCCTTCATGGTTATTTTCGCGATTTTTCATCAAAATTGCTCAAAAATTATCTCTGTTTAATCCCTTTCAAACCTACTCTCTAAGGGGTTTTTCGGGGTGCTGAACACGAATTCGAAGTCCGTTTTTCGATAAAACGCTTCCTTCATGGTTATTTTCGCGATTTTTCTTTAAAATTGCTCAAAAATTATCTCTGTTTAATCCCTTTCAAACCTACTCTCTAAGGGGTTTTTCGGGGTGCTGAACACGATTTCGAAGTCCGTTTCTCGATAAAACGCTTCCTTCATGGTTATTTTCGCGATTTTTCATCAAAATTGCTCAAAAATTATCTCTGTTTAATCCCTTTCAAACCTACTCTCTAAGGGGTTTTTCGGGGTGCTGAACACGAATCTGCAGTCCTTTTTTCGATAAAACGCTTCCTTCATGGTTATTTTCGCGTTTTTTCATCAAAATTGCTCAAAAATTAACTCTGTTTAATCGCTTTCAAACCTACTCTCTAAGGGGTTTTTCGGGGTGCTGAACACGAATCTGAAGTCCTTTTTTCGATAAAACGCTTCCTTCATGGTTATTTTCGCGTTTTTTCATCAAAATTGCTCAAAAATTAACTCTGTTTAATCGCTTTCAAACCTACTCTCTAAGGGGTTTTTCGGGGTGCTGAACACGAATCTGGAGTCCTTTTTTCGATAAAACGCTTCCTTCATGGTTATTTTCGCGTTTTTTCATCAAAATTGCTCAAAAATTAACTCTGTTTAATCGCTTTCAAACCTACTCTCTAAGGGGTTTTTCGGGGTGCTGAACACGAATCTGAAGTCCTTTTTTCGATAAAACGCTTCCTTCATGGTTATTTTCGCGTTTTTTCATCAAAATTGCTCAAAAATTAACTCTGTTTAATCGCTTTCAAACCTACTCTCTAAGGGGTTTTTCGGGGTGCTGAACACGAATCTGAAGTCCTTTTTTCGATAAAACGCTTCCTTCATGGTTATTTTCGCGTTTTTTCATCAAAATTGCTCAAAAATTAACTCTGTTTAATCGCTTTCAAACCTACTCTCTAAGGGGTTTTTCGGGGTGCTGAACACGAATCTGAAGTCCTTTTTCGATAAAACGCTTCCTTCATGGTTATTTTCGCGTTTTTTCATCAAAATTGCTCAAAAATAAACTCTGTTTAATCGCTTTCAAACCTACTCTCTAAGGGGTTTTTCGGGGTGCTGAACACGAATCTGAAGTCCTTTTTTCGATAAAACGCTTCCTTCATGGTTATTTTCGCGTTTTTTCATCAAAATTGCTCAAAAATTAACTCTGTTTAATCGCTTTCAAACCTACTCTCTAAGGGGTTTTTCGGGGTGCTGAACACGAATCTGAAGTCCTTTTTTCGATAAAACGCTTCCTTCATGGTTATTTTCGCGTTTTTTCATCAAAATTGCTCAAAAATTAACTCTGTTTAATCGCTTTCAAACCTACTCTCTAAGGGGTTTTTCGGGGTGCTGAACACGAATCTGAAGTCCTTTTTTCGATAAAACGCTTCCTTCATGGTTATTTTCGCGTTTTTTCATCAAAATTGCTCAAAAATTAACTCTGTTTAATCGCTTTCAAACCTACTCTCTAAGGGGTTTTTCGGGGTGCTGAACACGAATCTGAAGTCCTTTTTTTCGATAAAACGCTTCCTTCATGGTTATTTTCGCGTTTTTTCATCAAAATTGCTCAAAAATAAACTCTGTTTAATCGCTTTCAAACCTACTCTCTAAGGGGTTTTTCGGGGTGCTGAACACGAATCTGAAGTCCTTTTTTCGATAAAACGCTTCCTTCATGGTTATTTTCGCGTTTTTTCATCAAAATTGCTCAAAAATTAACTCTGTTTAATCGCTTTCAAACCTACTCTCTAAGGGGTTTTTCGGGGTGCTGAACACGAATCTGAAGTCCTTTTTTCGATAAAACGCTTCCTTCATGGTTATTTTCGCGTTTTTTCATCAAAATTGCTCAAAAATTAACTCTGTTTAATCGCTTTCAAACCTACTCTCTAAGGGGTTTTTCGGGGTGCTGAACACGAATCTGAAGTCCTTTTTTCGATAAAACGCTTCCTTCATGGTTATTTTCGCGTTTTTTCATCAAAATTGCTCAAAAATTAACTCTGTTTAATCGCTTTCAAACCTACTCTCTAAGGGGTTTTTCGGGGTGCTGAACACGAATCTGAAGTCCTTTTTTCGATAAAACGCTTCCTTCATGGTTATTTTCGCGTTTTTTCATCAAAATTGCTCAAAAATTAACTCTGTTTAATCGCTTTCAAACCTACTCTCTAAGGGGTTTTTCGGGGTGCTGAACACGAATCTGAAGTCCTTTTTTCGATAAAACGCTTCCTTCATGGTTATTTTCGCGTTTTTTCATCAAAATTGCTCAAAAATAAACTCTGTTTAATCGCTTTCAAACCTACTCTCTAAGGGGTTTTTCGGGGTGCTGAACACGAATCTGAAGTCCTTTTTTCGATAAAACGCTTCCTTCATGGTTATTTTCGCGTTTTTTCATCAAAATTGCTCAAAAATTAACTCTGTTTAATCGCTTTCAAACCTACTCTCTAAGGGGTTTTTCGGGGTGCTGAACACGAATCTGAAGTCCTTTTTTCGATAAAACGCTTCCTTCATGGTTATTTTCGCGTTTTTTCATCAAAATTGCTCAAAAATTAACTCTGTTTAATCGCTTTCAAACCTACTCTCTAAGGGGTTTTTCGGGGTGCTGAACACGAATCTGAAGTCCTTTTTTCGATAAAACGCTTCCTTCATGGTTATTTTCGCGTTTTTTCATCAAAATTGCTCAAAAATTAACTCTGTTTAATCGCTTTCAAACCTACTCTCTAAGGGGTTTTTCGGGGTGCTGAACACGAATCTGAAGTCCTTTTTTCGATAAAACGCTTCCTTCATGGTTATTTTCGCGTTTTTTCATCAAAATTGCTCAAAAATTAACTCTGTTTAATCGCTTTCAAACCTACTCTCTAAGGGGTTTTTCGGGGTGCTGAACACGAATCTGAAGTCCTTTTTTCGATAAAACGCTTCCTTCATGGTTATTTACGCGTTTTTTCATCAAAATTGCTCAAAAATAAACTCTGTTTAATCGCTTTCAAACCTACTCTCTAAGGGTTTTTCGGGGTGCTGAACACGAATCTGAAGTCCTTTTTTCGATAAAACGCTTCCTTCATGGTTATTTTCGCGTTTTTTCATCAAAATTGCTCAAAAATAAACTCTGTTTAATCGCTTTCAAACCTACTCTCTAAGGGGTTTTTCGGGGTGCTGAACACGAATCTGCAGTCCTTTTTGAATCTGAAGTCCTTTTTCGATAAAACGCTTCCTTCATGGTTATTTTCGCGTTTTTTCATCAAAATTGCTCAAAAATTAACTCTGTTTAATCGCTTTCAAACCTACTCTCTAAGGGGTTTTTCGGGGTGCTGAACACGAATCTGAAGTCCTTTTTTCGATAAAACGCTTCCTTCATGGTTATTTTCGCGTTTTTTCATCAAAATTGCTCAAAAATTAACTCTGTTTAATCGCTTTCAAACCTACTCTCTAAGGGGTTTTTCGGGGTGCTGAACACGAATCTGAAGTCCTTTTTTCGATAAAACGCTTCCTTCATGGTTATTTTCGCGTTTTTTCATCAAAATTGCTCAAAAATTAACTCTGTTTAATCGCTTTCAAACCTACTCTCTAAGGGGTTTTTCGGGGTGCTGAACACGAATCTGAAGTCCGTTTTTCGATAAAACGCTTCCTTCATGGTTATTTTCGCGTTTTTTCATCAAAATTGCTCAAAAATTAACTCTGTTTAATCGCTTTCAAACCTACTCTCTAAGGGGTTTTTCGGGGTGCTGAACACGAATCTGAAGTCCGTTTTTCGATAAAACGCTTCCTTCATGGTTATTTTCGCGTTTTTTCATCAAAATTGCTCAAAAATTAACTCTGTTTAATCGCTTTCAAACCTACTCTCTAAGGGGTTTTTCGGGGTGCTGAACACGAATCTGAAGTCCGTTTTTCGATAAAACGCTTCCTTCATGGTTATTTTCGCGATTTTTCATCAAAATTGCTCAAAAATTAACTCTGTTTAATCGCTTTCAAACCTACTCTCTAAGGGGTTTTTCGGGGTGCTGAACACGAATCTGAAGTCCTTTTTTCGATAAAACGCTTCCTTCATGGTTATTTTCGCGTTTTTTCATCAAAATTGCTCAAAAATTAACTCTGTTTAATCGCTTTCAAACCTACTCTCTAAGGGGTTTTTCGGGGTGCTGAACACGAATCTGAAGTCCTTTTTTCGATAAAACGCTTCCTTCATGGTTATTTTCGCGTTTTTTCATCAAAATTGCTCAAAAATTAACTCTGTTTAATCGCTTTCAAACCTACTCTCTAAGGGGTTTTTCGGGGTGCTGAACACGAATCTGAAGTCCTTTTTCGATAAAACGCTTCCTTCATGGTTATTTTCGCGTTTTTTCATCAAAATTGCTCAAAAATTAACTCTGTTTAATCGCTTTCAAACCTACTCTCTAAGGGGTTTTTCGGGGTGCTGAACACGAATCTGAAGTCCTTTTTTCGATAAAACGCTTCCTTCATGGTTATTTTCGCGTTTTTTCATCAAAATTGCTCAAAAATTAACTCTGTTTAATCGCTTTCAAACCTACTCTCTAAGGGGTTTTTCGGGGTGCTGAACACGAATCTGAAGTCCTTTTTTCGATAAAACGCTTCCTTCATGGTTATTTTCGCGTTTTTTCATCAAAATTGCTCAAAAATTAACTCTGTTTAATCCCTTTCAAACCTACTCTCTAAGGGGTTTTTCGGGGTGCTGAACACGAATCTGAAGTCCGTTTTTCGATAAAACGCTTCCTTCATGGTTATTTTCGCGTTTTTTCATCAAAATTGCTCAAAAATTAACTCTGTTTAATCGCTTTCAAACCTACTCTCTAAGGGGTTTTTCGGGGTGCTGAACACGAATCTGAAGTCCGTTTTTCGATAAAACGCTTCCTTCATGGTTATTTTCGCGTTTTTTCATCAAAATTGCTCAAAAATTAACTCTGTTTAATCGCTTTCAAACCTACTCTCTAAGGGTTTTTCGGGGTGCTGAACACGAATCTGAAGTCCTTTTTTCGATAAAACGCTTCCTTCATGGTTATTTTCGCGATTTTTCATCAAAATTGCTCAAAAATTAACTCTGTTTAATCGCTTTCAAACCTACTCTCTAAGGGGTTTTTCGGGGTGCTGAACACGAATCTGAAGTCCGTTTTTCGATAAAACGCTTCCTTCATGGTTATTTTCGCGTTTTTTCATCAAAATTGCTCAAAAATTAACTCTGTTTAATCGCTTTCAAACCTACTCTCTAAGGGGTTTTCGGGGTGCTGAACACGAATCTGAAGTCCGTTTTTCGATAAAACGCTTCCTTCATGGTTATTTTCGCGTTTTTTCATCAAAATTGCTCAAAAATTAACTCTGTTTAATCGCTTTCAAACCTACTCTCTAAGGGGTTTTCGGGGTGCTGAACACGAATCTGAAGTCCTTTTTTCGATAAAACGCTTCCTTCATGGTTATTTTCGCGTTTTTTCATCAAAATTGCTCAAAAATAAACTCTGTTTAATCGCTTTCAAACCTACTCTCTAAGGGGTTTTTCGGGGTGCTGAACACGAATCTGAAGTCCTTTTTTCGATAAAACGCTTCCTTCATGGTTATTTTCGCGTTTTTTCATCAAAATTGCTCAAAAATTAACTCTGTTTAATCGCTTTCAAACCTACTCTCTAAGGGGTTTTTCGGGGTGCTGAACACGAATCTGAAGTCCTTTTTTCGATAAAACGCTTCCTTCATGGTTATTTTCGCGTTTTTTCATCAAAATTGCTCAAAAATTAACTCTGTTTAATCGCTTTCAAACCTACTCTCTAAGGGGTTTTTCGGGGTGCTGAACACGAATCTGAAGTCCGTTTTTCGATAAAACGCTTCCTTCATGGTTATTTTCGCGTTTTTTCATCAAAATTGCTCAAAAATTAACTCTGTTTAATCGCTTTCAAACCTACTCTCTAAGGGGTTTTTCGGGGTGCTGAACACGAATCTGAAGTCCTTTTTTCGATAAAACGCTTCCTTCATGGTTATTTTCGCGTTTTTTCATCAAAATTGCTCAAAAATAAACTCTGTTTAATCGCTTTCAAACCTACTCTCTAAGGGGTTTTCGGGGTGCTGAACACGAATCTGAAGTCCGTTTTTCGATAAAACGCTTCCTTCATGGTTATTTTCGCGTTTTTTCATCAAAATTGCTCAAAAATTAACTCTGTTTAATCGCTTTCAAACCTACTCTCTAAGGGGTTTTTCGGGGTGCTGAACACGAATCTGAAGTCCTTTTTCGATAAAACGCTTCCTTCATGGTTATTTTCGCGTTTTTTCATCAAAATTGCTCAAAAATTAACTCTGTTTAATCGCTTTCAAACCTACTCTCTAAGGGTTTTTCGGGGTGCTGAACACGAATCTGAAGTCCGTTTTTCGATAAAACGCTTCCTTCATGGTTATTTTCGCGTTTTTTCATCAAAATTGCTCAAAAATTATCTCTGTTTAATCGCTTTCAAACCTACTCTCTAAGGGGTTTTTCGGGGTGCTGAACACGAATCTCGAAGTCCGTTTTTCGATAAAACGCTTCCTTCATGGTTATTTTCGCGATTTTTCATCAAAATTGCTCAAAAATAAACTCTGTTTAATCGCTTTCAAACCTACTCTCTAAGGGGTTTTTCGGGGTGCTGAACACGAATCTGAAGTCCGTTTTTCGATAAAACGCTTCCTTCATGGTTATTTTCGCGTTTTTTCATCAAAATTGCTCAAAAATTAACTCTGTTTAATCGCTTTCAAACCTACTCTCTAAGGGGTTTTTCGGGGTGCTGAACACGAATCTGAAGTCCTTTTTTCGATAAAACGCTTCCTTCATGGTTATTTTCGCGTTTTTTCATCAAAATTGCTCAAAAATAACTCTGTTTAATCGCTTTCAAACCTACTCTCTAAGGGTTTTTCGGGGTGCTGAACACGAATCTGAAGTCCTTTTTTCGATAAAACGCTTCCTTCATGGTTATTTTCGCGTTTTTTCATCAAAATTGCTCAAAAATTAACTCTGTTTAATCGCTTTCAAACCTACTCTCTAAGGGGTTTTTCGGGGTGCTGAACACGAATCTGAAGTCCTTTTTTCGATAAAACGCTTCCTTCATGGTTATTTTCGCGTTTTTTCATCAAAATTGCTCAAAAATTAACTCTGTTTAATCGCTTTCAAACCTACTCTCTAAGGGGTTTTTCGGGGTGCTGAACACGAATCTGAAGTCCTTTTTTCGATAAAACGCTTCCTTCATGGTTATTTTCGCGTTTTTTCATCAAAATTGCTCAAAAATTAACTCTGTTTAATCGCGCCCTCGACCTACTCTCTAAGGGGTTTTCCGGGGTGCTGAACACGAATCTGAAGTCCTTTTCTCGATAACGCTTCCTTCATGGTTATTTTCGCGTTTTTTCATCAAAATTGCTCGAAATTAACTCTGTTTAATCTCTTTCAAAAATACTCTCTATGGGGTTTTCAGGGTGCTGAACACGAATCTGAAGTCCTTTTTTCGATAAAACGCTTCCTTCATGAATAAGCTTTCGCGTTTTTCTTCAAAATTGCTCAAAAATAAACTCTGTTTAATCGCTATCAAACCTACTCTCTAAGGGGGTTTTTCGAATTGCTGAACACGAATCTGAAGTCCTTTTTTCGATAAAACGCTTCCTTCATGGTTATTTTCGCGTTTTTTCATCAAAATTGCTCAAAAATTAACTCTGTTTAATCGCTTTCAAACCTACTCTCTAAGGGGTTTTCGGGGTGCTGAACACGAATCTGAAGTCCTTTTTTCGATAAAACGCTTCCTTCATGGTTATTTTCGCGTTTTTTCATCAAAATTGCTCAAAAATAAACTCTGTTTAATCGCTTTCAAACCTACTCTCTAAGGGGTTTTTCGGGGTGCTGAACACGAATCTGAAGTCCTTTTTTCGATAAAACGCTTCCTTCATGGTTATTTTCGCGTTTTTTCATCAAAATTGCTCAAAAATTAACTCTGTTTAATCGCTTTCAAACCTACTCTCTAAGGGGTTTTTCGGGGTGCTGAACACGAATCTGAAGTCCTTTTTTCGATAAAACGCTTCCTTCATGGTTATTTTCGCGTTTTTCATCAAAATTGCTCAAAAATTAACTCTGTTTAATCGCTTTCAAACCTACTCTCTAAGGGGTTTTTCGGGGTGCTGAACACGAATCTGAAGTCCTTTTTTCGATAAAACGCTTCCTTCATGGTTATTTTCGCGTTTTTTCATCAAAATTGCTCAAAAATTAACTCTGTTTAATCGCTTTCAAACCTACTCTCTAAGGGTTTTTCGGGGTGCTGAACACGAATCTGAAGTCCGTTTTTCGATAAAACGCTTCCTTCATGGTTATTTTCGCGTTTTTTCATCAAAATTGCTCAAAAATTAACTCTGTTTAATCGCTTTCAAACCTACTCTCTAATCGGGTTTTCGGGGTGCTGAACACGAATCTGAAGTCCTTTTTCGATAAAACGCTTCCTTCATGGTTATTTTCGCGTTTTTTCATCAAAATTGCTCAAAAATTAACTCTGTTTAATCGCTTTCAAACCTACTCTCTAAGGGGTTTTTCGGGGTGCTGAACACGAATCTGAAGTCCGTTTTTCGATAAAACGCTTCCTTCATGGTTATTTTCGCGTTTTTCATCAAAATTGCTCAAAAATTAACTCTGTTTAATCGCTTTCAAACCTACTCTCTAAGGGGTTTTTCGGGGTGCTGAACACGAATCTGAAGTCCTTTTTTCGATAAAACGCTTCCTTCATGGTTATTTTCGCGTTTTTTCATCAAAATTGCTCAAAAATTAACTCTGTTTAATCGCTTTCAAACCTACTCTCTAAGGGGTTTTCGGGGTGCTGAACACGAATCTGAAGTCCGTTTTTCGATAAAACGCTTCCTTCATGGTTATTTTCGCGTTTTTTCATCAAAATTGCTCAAAAATAAACTCTGTTTAATCGCTTTCAAACCTACTCTCTAAGGGGTTTTTCGGGGTGCTGAACACGAATCTGAAGTCCTTTTTTCGATAAAACGCTTCCTTCATGGTTATTTTCGCGTTTTTTCATCAAAATTGCTCAAAAATAAACTCTGTTTAATCGCTTTCAAACCTACTCTCTAAGGGGTTTTCGGGGTGCTGAACACGAATCTGAAGTCCTTTTTTCGATAAAACGCTTCCTTCATGGTTATTTTCGCGTTTTTTCATCAAAATTGCTCAAAAATTAACTCTGTTTAATCGCTTTCAAACCTACTCTCTAAGGGGTTTTTCGGGGTGCTGAACACGAATCTGAAGTCCTTTTTTCGATAAAACGCTTCCTTCATGGTTATTTTCGCGTTTTTTCATCAAAATTGCTCAAAAATTAACTCTGTTTAATCGCTTTCAAACCTACTCTCTAAGGGTTTTTCGGGGTGCTGAACACGAATCTGAAGTCCTTTTTTCGATAAAACGCTTCCTTCATGGTTATTTTCGCGTTTTTTCATCAAAATTGCTCAAAAATTAACTCTGTTTAATCGCTTTCAAACCTACTCTCTAAGGGGTTTTCGGGGTGCTGAACACGAATCTGAAGTCCTTTTTTCGATAAAACGCTTCCTTCATGGTTATTTTCGCGTTTTTTCATCAAAATTGCTCAAAAATTAACTCTGTTTAATCGCTTTCAAACCTACTCTCTAAGGGGTTTTTTTCGGGGTGCTGAACACGAATCTGAAGTCCTTTTTTCGATAAAACGCTTCCTTCATGGTTATTTTCGCGTTTTTTCATCAAAATTGCTCAAAAATTAACTCTGTTTAATCGCTTTCAAACCTACTCTCTAAGGGGTTTTTCGGGGTGCTGAACACGAATCTGAAGTCCTTTTTTCGATAAAACGCTTCCTTCATGGTTATTTTCGCGTTTTTTCATCAAAATTGCTCAAAAATTAACTCTGTTTAATCGCTTTCAAACCTACTCTCTAAGGGGTTTTCGGGGTGCTGAACACGAATCTGAAGTCCTTTTTTCGATAAAACGCTTCCTTCATGGTTATTTTCGCGTTTTTTCATCAAAATTGCTCAAAAATTAACTCTGTTTAATCGCTTTCAAACCTACTCTCTAAGGGGTTTTCGGGGTGCTGAACACGAATCTGAAGTCCTTTTTTCGATAAAACGCTTCCTTCATGGTTATTTTCGCGTTTTTTCATCAAAATTGCTCAAAAATTAACTCTGTTTAATCGCTTTCAAACCTACTCTCTAAGGGGTTTTCGGGGTGCTGAACACGAATCTGAAGTCCTTTTTTCGATAAAACGCTTCCTTCATGGTTATTTTCGCGTTTTTTCATCAAAATTGCTCAAAAATTAACTCTGTTTAATCGCTTTCAAACCTACTCTCTAAGGGGTTTTCGGGGTGCTGAACACGAATCTGAAGTCCTTTTTTCGATAAAACGCTTCCTTCATGGTTATTTTCGCGTTTTTTCATCAAAATTGCTCAAAAATTAACTCTGTTTAATCGCTTTCAAACCTACTCTCTAAGGGGGTTTTCGGGGTGCTGAACACGAATCTGAAGTCCGTTTTTCGATAAAACGCTTCCTTCATGGTTATTTTCGCGTTTTTTCATCAAAATTGCTCAAAAATTAACTCTGTTTAATCGCTTTCAAACCTACTCTCTAAGGGGTTTTTCGGGGTGCTGAACACGAATCTGAAGTCCTTTTTTCGATAAAACGCTTCCTTCATGGTTATTTTCGCGTTTTTTCATCAAATTGCTCAAAAATTAACTCTGTTTAATCGCTTTCAAACCTACTCTCTAAGGGGTTTTTCGGGGTGCTGAACACGAATCTGAAGTCCTTTTTTCGATAAAACGCTTCCTTCATGGTTATTTTCGCGTTTTTTCATCAAAATTGCTCAAAAATTAACTCTGTTTAATCGCTTTCAAACCTACTCTCTAAGGGGTTTTTCGGGGTGCTGAACACGAATCTGAAGTCCGTTTTTCGATAAAACGCTTCCTTCATGGTTATTTTCGCGTTTTTCATCAAAATTGCTCAAAAATAAACTCTGTTTAATCGCTTTCAAACCTACTCTCTAGGGGTTTTTCGGGGTGCTGAACACGAATCTGAAGTCCTTTTTTCGATAAAACGCTTCCTTCATGGTTATTTTCGCGTTTTTTCATCAAAATTGCTCAAAAATTAACTCTGTTTAATCGCTTTCAAACCTACTCTCTAAGGGGTTTTTCGGGGTGCTGAACACGAATCTGAAGTCCTTTTTTCGATAAAACGCTTCCTTCATGGTTATTTTCGCGTTTTTTCATCAAAATTGCTCAAAAATTAACTCTGTTTAATCGCTTTCAAACCTACTCTCTAAGGGGTTTTTCGGGGTGCTGAACACGAATCTGAAGTCCGTTTTTCGATAAAACGCTTCCTTCATGGTTATTTTCGCGTTTTTTCATCAAAATTGCTCAAAAATTAACTCTGTTTAATCGCTTTCAAACCTACTCTCTAAGGGGTTTTCGGGGTGCTGAACACGAATCTGAAGTCCTTTTTCGATAAAACGCTTCCTTCATGGTTATTTTCGCGTTTTTTCATCAAAATTGCTCAAAAATTAACTCTGTTTAATCGCTTTCAAACCTACTCTCTAAGGGGTTTTTCGGGGTGCTGAACACGAATCTGAAGTCCTTTTTTCGATAAAACGCTTCCTTCATGGTTATTTTCGCGTTTTTTCATCAAAATTGCTCAAAAATTAACACGAATCTGGAGTCCTTTTTTCGATAAAACGCTTCCTTCATGGTTATTTTCGCGTTTTTTCATCAAAATTGCTCAAAAATTAACTCTGTTTAATCGCTTTCAAACCTACTCTCTAAGGGGTTTTTCGGGGTGCTGAACACGAATCTGAAGTCCTTTTTTCGATAAAACGCTTCCTTCATGGTTATTTTCGCGTTTTTTCATCAAAATTGCTCAAAAATTAACTCTGTTTAATCGCTTTCAAACCTACTCTCTAAGGGGTTTTTCGGGGTGCTGAACACGAATCTGAAGTCCTTTTTTCGATAAAACGCTTCCTTCATGGTTATTTTCGCGTTTTTTCATCAAAATTGCTCAAAAATTAACTCTGTTTAATCGCTTTCAAACCTACTCTCTAAGGGGTTTTTCGGGGTGCTGAACACGAATCTGAAGTCCTTTTTTCGATAAAACGCAAACCTACTCTCTAAGGGGTTTTTCGGGGTGCTGAACACGAATCTGAAGTCCTTTTTTCGATAAAACGCTTCCTTCATGGTTATTTTCGCGTTTTTTCATCAAAATTGCTCAAAAATTAACTCTGTTTAATCGCTTTCAAACCTACTCTCTAAGGGGTTTTTCGGGGTGCTGAACACGAATCTGAAGTCCTTTTTTCGATAAAACGCTTCCTTCATGGTTATTTTCGCGTTTTTTCATCAAAATTGCTCAAAAATTAACTCTGTTTAATCGCTTTCAAACCTACTCTCTAAGGGGTTTTTCGGGGTGCTGAACACGAATCTGAAGTCCTTTTTTCGATAAAACGCTTCCTTCATGGTTATTTTCGCGTTTTTTCATCAAAATTGCTCAAAAATTAACTCTGTTTAATCGCTTTCAAACCTACTCTCTAAGGGGTTTTTCGGGGTGCTGAACACGAATCTGAAGTCCTTTTTTCGATAAAACGCTTCCTTCATGGTTATTTTCGCGTTTTTTCATCAAAATTGCTCAAAAATTAACTCTGTTTAATCGCTTTCAAACCTACTCTCTAAGGGGTTTTTCGGGGTGCTGAACACGAATCTGAAGTCCTTTTTTCGATAAAACGCTTCCTTCATGGTTATTTTCGCGTTTTTTCATCAAAATTGCTCAAAAATTAACTCTGTTTAATCGCTTTCAAACCTACTCTCTAAGGGGTTTTTCGGGGTGCTGAACACGAATCTGAAGTCCTTTTTTCGATAAAACGCTTCCTTCATGGTTATTTTCGCGTTTTTTCATCAAAATTGCTCAAAAATTAACTCTGTTTAATCGCTTTCAAACCTACTCTCTAAGGGGTTTTTCGGGGTGCTGAACACGAATCTGAAGTCCTTTTTTCGATAAAACGCTTCCTTCATGGTTATTTTCGCGTTTTTTCATCAAAATTGCTCAAAAATTAACTCTGTTTAATCGCTTTCAAACCTACTCTCTAAGGGGTTTTTCGGGGTGCTGAACACGAATCTGAAGTCCTTTTTTCGATAAAACGCTTCCTTCATGGTTATTTTCGCGTTTTTTCATCAAAATTGCTCAAAAATTAACTCTGTTTAATCGCTTTCAAACCTACTCTCTAAGGGGTTTTTCGGGGTGCTGAACACGAATCTGAAGTCCTTTTTTCGATAAAACGCTTCCTTCATGGTTATTTTCGCGTTTTTTCATCAAAATTGCTCAAAAATTAACTCTGTTTAATCGCTTTCAAACCTACTCTCTAAGGGGTTTTTCGGGGTGCTGAACACGAATCTGAAGTCCTTTTTTCGATAAAACGCTTCCTTCATGGTTATTTTCGCGTTTTTTCATCAAAATTGCTCAAAAATTAACTCTGTTTAATCGCTTTCAAACCTACTCTCTAAGGGGTTTTTCGGGGTGCTGAACACGAATCTGAAGTCCTTTTTTCGATAAAACGCTTCCTTCATGGTTATTTTCGCGTTTTTTCATCAAAATTGCTCAAAAATTAACTCTGTTTAATCGCTTTCAAACCTACTCTCTAAGGGGTTTTTCGGGGTGCTGAACACGAATCTGAAGTCCTTTTTTCGATAAAACGCTTCCTTCATGGTTATTTTCGCGTTTTTTCATCAAAATTGCTCAAAAATTAACTCTGTTTAATCGCTTTCAAACCTACTCTCTAAGGGGTTTTTCGGGGTGCTGAACACGAATCTGAAGTCCTTTTTTCGATAAAACGCTTCCTTCATGGTTATTTTCGCGTTTTTTCATCAAAATTGCTCAAAAATTAACTCTGTTTAATCGCTTTCAAACCTACTCTCTAAGGGGTTTTTCGGGGTGCTGAACACGAATCTGAAGTCCTTTTTTCGATAAAACGCTTCCTTCATGGTTATTTTCGCGTTTTTTCATCAAAATTGCTCAAAAATTAACTCTGTTTAATCGCTTTCAAACCTACTCTCTAAGGGGTTTTTCGGGGTGCTGAACACGAATCTGAAGTCCTTTTTTCGATAAAACGCTTCCTTCATGGTTATTTTCGCGTTTTTTCATCAAAATTGCTCAAAAATTAACTCTGTTTAATCGCTTTCAAACCTACTCTCTAAGGGGTTTTTCGGGGTGCTGAACACGAATCTGAAGTCCTTTTTTCGATAAAACGCTTCCTTCATGGTTATTTTCGCGTTTTTTCATCAAAATTGCTCAAAAATTAACTCTGTTTAATCGCTTTCAAACCTACTCTCTAAGGGGTTTTTCGGGGTGCTGAACACGAATCTGAAGTCCTTTTTTCGATAAAACGCTTCCTTCATGGTTATTTTCGCGTTTTTTCATCAAAATTGCTCAAAAATTAACTCTGTTTAATCGCTTTCAAACCTACTCTCTAAGGGGTTTTTCGGGGTGCTGAACACGAATCTGAAGTCCTTTTTTCGATAAAACGCTTCCTTCATGGTTATTTTCGCGTTTTTTCATCAAAATTGCTCAAAAATTAACTCTGTTTAATCGCTTTCAAACCTACTCTCTAAGGGGTTTTTCGGGGTGCTGAACACGAATCTGAAGTCCTTTTTTCGATAAAACGCTTCCTTCATGGTTATTTTCGCGTTTTTTCATCAAAATTGCTCAAAAATTAACTCTGTTTAATCGCTTTCAAACCTACTCTCTAAGGGGTTTTTCGGGGTGCTGAACACGAATCTGAAGTCCTTTTTTCGATAAAACGCTTCCTTCATGGTTATTTTCGCGTTTTTTCATCAAAATTGCTCAAAAATTAACTCTGTTTAATCGCTTTCAAACCTACTCTCTAAGGGGTTTTTCGGGGTGCTGAACACGAATCTGAAGTCCTTTTTTCGATAAAACGCTTCCTTCATGGTTATTTTCGCGTTTTTTCATCAAAATTGCTCAAAAATTAACTCTGTTTAATCGCTTTCAAACCTACTCTCTAAGGGGTTTTTCGGGGTGCTGAACACGAATCTGAAGTCCTTTTTTCGATAAAACGCTTCCTTCATGGTTATTTTCGCGTTTTTTCATCAAAATTGCTCAAAAATTAACTCTGTTTAATCGCTTTCAAACCTACTCTCTAAGGGGTTTTTCGGGGTGCTGAACACGAATCTGAAGTCCTTTTTTCGATAAAACGCTTCCTTCATGGTTATTTTCGCGTTTTTTCATCAAAATTGCTCAAAAATTAACTCTGTTTAATCGCTTTCAAACCTACTCTCTAAGGGGTTTTTCGGGGTGCTGAACACGAATCTGAAGTCCTTTTTTCGATAAAACGCTTCCTTCATGGTTATTTTCGCGTTTTTTCATCAAAATTGCTCAAAAAAAACTCTGTTTAATCGCTTTCAAACCTACTCTCTAAGGGGTTTTTCGGGGTGCTGAACACGAATCTGAAGTCCTTTTTTCGATAAAACGCTTCCTTCATGGTTATTTTCGCGTTTTTTCATCAAAATTGCTCAAAAATTAACTCTGTTTAATCGCTTTCAAACCTACTCTCTAAGGGGTTTTTCGGGGTGCTGAACACGAATCTGAAGTCCTTTTTTCGATAAAACGCTTCCTTCATGGTTATTTTCGCGTTTTTTCATCAAAATTGCTCAAAAATTAACTCTGTTTAATCGCTTTCAAACCTACTCTCTAAGGGGTTTTTCGGGGTGCTGAACACGAATCTGAAGTCCTTTTTTCGATAAAACGCTTCCTTCATGGTTATTTTCGCGTTTTTTCATCAAAATTGCTCAAAAATTAACTCTGTTTAATCGCTTTCAAACCTACTCTCTAAGGGGTTTTTCGGGGTGCTGAACACGAATCTGAAGTCCTTTTTTCGATAAAACGCTTCCTTCATGGTTATTTTCGCGTTTTTTCATCAAAATTGCTCAAAAATAAACTCTGTTTAATCGCTTTCAAACCTACTCTCTAAGGGGTTTTTCGGGGTGCTGAACACGAATCTGAAGTCCTTTTTTCGATAAAACGCTTCCTTCATGGTTATTTTCGCGTTTTTTCATCAAAATTGCTCAAAAATTAACTCTGTTTAATCGCTTTCAAACCTACTCTCTAAGGGGTTTTTCGGGGTGCTGAACACGAATCTGAAGTCCTTTTTTCGATAAAACGCTTCCTTCATGGTTATTTTCGCGTTTTTTCATCAAAATTGCTCAAAAATTAACTCTGTTTAATCGCTTTCAAACCTACTCTCTAAGGGTTTTTCGGGGTGCTGAACACGAATCTGAAGTCCTTTTTTCGATAAAACGCTTCCTTCATGGTTATTTTCGCGTTTTTTCATCAAAATTGCTCAAAAATAAACTCTGTTTAATCGCTTTCAAACCTACTCTCTAAGGGGTTTTTCGGGGTGCTGAACACGAATCTGAAGTCCTTTTTTCGATAAAACGCTTCCTTCATGGTTATTTTCGCGTTTTTTCATCAAAATTGCTCAAAAATAAACTCTGTTTAATCGCTTTCAAACCTACTCTCTAAGGGGTTTTTCGGGGTGCTGAACACGAATCTGAAGTCCTTTTTTCGATAAAACGCTTCCTTCATGGTTATTTTCGCGTTTTCATCAAAATTGCTCAAAAATAAACTCTGTTTAATCGCTTTCAAACCTACTCTCTAAGGGGTTTTTCGGGGTGCTGAACACGAATCTGAAGTCCTTTTTTCGATAAAACGCTTCCTTCATGGTTATTTTCGCGTTTTTTCATCAAAATTGCTCAAAAATAAACTCTGTTTAATCGCTTTCAAACCTACTCTCTAAGGGGTTTTTCGGGGTGCTGAACACGAATCTGAAGTCCTTTTTTCGATAAAACGCTTCCTTCATGGTTATTTTCGCGTTTTTTCATCAAAATTGCTCAAAAATAAACTCTGTTTAATCGCTTTCAAACCTACTCTCTAAGGGGTTTTTCGGGGTGCTGAACACGAATCTGAAGTCCTTTTTTCGATAAAACGCTTCCTTCATGGTTATTTTCGCGTTTTTTCATCAAAATTGCTCAAAAATAAACTCTGTTTAATCGCTTTCAAACCTACTCTCTAAGGGGTTTTTCGGGGTGCTGAACACGAATCTGAAGTCCTTTTTTCGATAAAACGCTTCCTTCATGGTTATTTTCGCGTTTTTTCATCAAAATTGCTCAAAAATAAACTCTGTTTAATCGCTTTCAAACCTACTCTCTAAGGGGTTTTTCGGGGTGCTGAACACGAATCTGAAGTCCTTTTTTCGATAAAACGCTTCCTTCATGGTTATTTTCGCGTTTTTTCATCAAAATTGCTCAAAAATAAACTCTGTTTAATCGCTTTCAAACCTACTCTCTAAGGGGTTTTTCGGGGTGCTGAACACGAATCTGAAGTCCTTTTTTCGATAAAACGCTTCCTTCATGGTTATTTTCGCGTTTTTTCATCAAAATTGCTCAAAAATAAACTCTGTTTAATCGCTTTCAAACCTACTCTCTAAGGGGTTTTTCGGGGTGCTGAACACGAATCTGAAGTCCTTTTTTCGATAAAACGCTTCCTTCATGGTTATTTTCGCGTTTTTTCATCAAAATTGCTCAAAAATTAACTCTGTTTAATCGCTTTCAAACCTACTCTCTAAGGGGTTTTTCGGGGTGCTGAACACGAATCTGAAGTCCTTTTTTCGATAAAACGCTTCCTTCATGGTTATTTTCGCGTTTTTTCATCAAAATTGCTCAAAAATAAACTCTGTTTAATCGCTTTCAAACCTACTCTCTAAGGGGTTTTTCGGGGTGCTGAACACGAATCTGAAGTCCTTTTTTCGATAAAACGCTTCCTTCATGGTTATTTTCGCGTTTTTTCATCAAAATTGCTCAAAAATTAACTCTGTTTAATCGCTTTCAAACCTACTCTCTAAGGGGTTTTTCGGGGTGCTGAACACGAATCTGAAGTCCTTTTTTCGATAAAACGCTTCCTTCATGGTTATTTTCGCGTTTTTTCATCAAAATTGCTCAAAAATTAACTCTGTTTAATCGCTTTCAAACCTACTCTCTAAGGGGTTTTTCGGGGTGCTGAACACGAATCTGAAGTCCTTTTTTCGATAAAACGCTTCCTTCATGGTTATTTTCGCGTTTTTTCATCAAAATTGCTCAAAAATAAACTCTGTTTAATCGCTTTCAAACCTACTCTCTAAGGGGTTTTTCGGGGTGCTGAACACGAATCTGAAGTCCTTTTTTCGATAAAACGCTTCCTTCATGGTTATTTTCGCGTTTTTTCATCAAAATTGCTCAAAAATAAACTCTGTTTAATCGCTTTCAAACCTACTCTCTAAGGGGTTTTTCGGGGTGCTGAACACGAATCTGAAGTCCTTTTTTCGATAAAACGCTTCCTTCATGGTTATTTTCGCGTTTTTTCATCAAAATTGCTCAAAAATAAACTCTGTTTAATCGCTTTCAAACCTACTCTCTAAGGGGTTTTTCGGGGTGCTGAACACGAATCTGAAGTCCTTTTTTCGATAAAACGCTTCCTTCATGGTTATTTTCGCGTTTTTTCATCAAAATTGCTCAAAAATAAACTCTGTTTAATCGCTTTCAAACCTACTCTCTAAGGGGTTTTTCGGGTGCTGAACACGAATCTGAAGTCCTTTTTTCGATAAAACGCTTCCTTCATGGTTATTTTCGCGTTTTTTCATCAAAATTGCTCAAAAATTAACTCTGTTTAATCGCTTTCAAACCTACTCTCTAAGGGGTTTTCGGGGTGCTGAACACGAATCTGAAGTCCTTTTTTCGATAAAACGCTTCCTTCATGGTTATTTTCGCGTTTTTTCATCAAAATTGCTCAAAAATAAACTCTGTTTAATCGCTTTCAAACCTACTCTCTAAGGGGTTTTTCGGGGTGCTGAACACGAATCTGAAGTCCTTTTTTCGATAAAACGCTTCCTTCATGGTTATTTTCGCGTTTTTTCATCAAAATTGCTCAAAAATAAACTCTGTTTAATCGCTTTCAAACCTACTCTCTAAGGGGTTTTTCGGGGTGCTGAACACGAATCTGAAGTCCTTTTTTCGATAAAACGCTTCCTTCATGGTTATTTTCGCGTTTTTTCATCAAAATTGCTCAAAAATAAACTCTGTTTAATCGCTTTCAAACCTACTCTCTAAGGGTTTTTCGGGGTGCTGAACACGAATCTGAAGTCCATGGTTTTTTCGATAAAACGCTTCCTTCATGGTTATTTTCGCGTTTTTTCATAAAACGCTTCCTTCATGGTTATTTTCGCTCAAAATTGCTCAAAAATTAACTCTGTTTAATCGCTTTCAAACCTACTCTCTAAGGGGTTTTTCGGGGTGCTGAACACGAATCTGAAGTCCTTTTTTCGATAAAACGCTTCCTTCATGGTTATTTTCGCGTTTTTTCATCAAAATTGCTCAAAAATAAACTCTGTTTAATCGCTTTCAAACCTACTCTCTAAGGGGTTTTTCGGGGTGCTGAACACGAATCTGAAGTCCTTTTTTCGATAAAACGCTTCCTTCATGGTTATTTTCGCGTTTTTTCATCAAAATTGCTCAAAAATTAACTCTGTTTAATCGCTTTCAAACCTACTCTCTAAGGGGTTTTTCGGGGTGCTGAACACGAATCTGAAGTCCTTTTTTCGATAAAACGCTTCCTTCATGGTTATTTTCGCGTTTTTTCATCAAAATTGCTCAAAAATTAACTCTGTTTAATCGCTTTCAAACCTACTCTCTAAGGGGTTTTTCGGGGTGCTGAACACGAATCTGAAGTCCTTTTTTCGATAAAACGCTTCCTTCATGGTTATTTTCGCGTTTTTTCATCAAAATTGCTCAAAAATAAACTCTGTTTAATCGCTTTCAAACCTACTCTCTAAGGGGTTTTTCGGGGTGCTGAACACGAATCTGAAGTCCTTTTTTCGATAAAACGCTTCCTTCATGGTTATTTTCGCGTTTTTTCATCAAAATTGCTCAAAAATTAACTCTGTTTAATCGCTTTCAAACCTACTCTCTAAGGGGTTTTTCGGGGTGCTGAACACGAATCTGAAGTCCTTTTTTCGATAAAACGCTTCCTTCATGGTTATTTTCGCGTTTTTTCATCAAAATTGCTCAAAAATAAACTCTGTTTAATCGCTCAAACCTACTCTCTAAGGGGTTTTTCGGGGTGCTGAACACGAATCTGAAGTCCTTTTTTCGATAAAACGCTTCCTTCATGGTTATTTTCGCGTTTTTTCATCAAAATTGCTCAAAAATAAACTCTGTTTAATCGCTTTCAAACCTACTCTCTAAGGGGTTTTTCGGGGTGCTGAACACGAATCTGAAGTCCTTTTTTCGATAAAACGCTTCCTTCATGGTTATTTTCGCGTTTTTTCATCAAAATTGCTCAAAAATTAACTCTGTTTAATCGCTTTCAAACCTACTCTCTAAGGGTTTTTCGGGGTGCTGAACACGAATCTGAAGTCCTTTTTTCGATAAAACGCTTCCTTCATGGTTATTTTCGCGTTTTTTCATCAAAATTGCTCAAAAATAAACTCTGTTTAATCGCTTTCAAACCTACTCTCTAAGGGGTTTTTCGGGGTGCTGAACACGAATCTGAAGTCCTTTTTTCGATAAAACGCTTCCTTCATGGTTATTTGCGCGTATTTTCATCAAAATTGCTCAAAAATAAACTCTGTTTAATCGCTTTCAAACCTACTCTCTAAGGGGTTTTTCGGGGTGCTGAACACGAATCTGAAGTCCTTTTTTCGATAAAACGCTTCCTTCATGGTTATTTTCGCGTTTTTTCATCAAAATTGCTCAAAAATTAACTCTGTTTAATCGCTTTCAAACCTACTCTCTAAGGGGTTTTTCGGGGTGCTGAACACGAATCTGAAGTCCTTTTTTCGATAAAACGCTTCCTTCATGGTTATTTTCGCGTTTTTTCATCAAAATTGCTCAAAAATTAACTCTGTTTAATCGCTTTCAAACCTACTCTCTAAGGGGTTTTTCGGGGTGCTGAACACGAATCTGAAGTCCTTTTTTCGATAAAACGCTTCCTTCATGGTTATTTTCGCGTTTTTTCATCAAAATTGCTCAAAAATTAACTCTGTTTAATCGCTTTCAAACCTAATCTGAAGTCCTTTTTTCGATAAAACGCTTCCTTCATGGTTATTTTCGCGTTTTTTCATCAAAATTGCTCAAAAATAAACTCTGTTTAATCGCTTTCAAACCTACTCTCTAAGGGGTTTTTCGGGGTGCTGAACACGAATCTGAAGTCCTTTTTTCGATAAAACGCTTCCTTCATGGTTATTTTCGCGTTTTTTCATCAAAATTGCTCAAAAATTAACTCTGTTTAATCGCTTTCAAACCTACTCTCTAAAGGGTGCTTTCAAACCTACTCTCTAAGGGGTTTTTCGGGGTGCTGAACACGAATCTGAAGTCCTTTTTTCGATAAAACGCTTCCTTCATGGTTATTTTCGCGTTTTTTCATCAAAATTGCTCAAAAATTAACTCTGTTTAATCGCTTTCAAACCTACTCTCTAAGGGGTTTTTCGGGGTGCTGAACACGAATCTGAAGTCCTTTTTTCGATAAAACGCTTCCTTCATGGTTATTTTCGCGTTTTTTCATCAAAATTGCTCAAAAATTAACTCTGTTTAATCGCTTTCAAACCTACTCTCTAAGGGGTTTTTCGGGGTGCTGAACACGAATCTGAAGTCCTTTTTTCGATAAAACGCTTCCTTCATGGTTATTTTCGCGTTTTTTCATCAAAATTGCTCAAAAATAAACTCTGTTTAATCGCTTTCAAACCTACTCTCTAAGGGGTTTTTCGGGGTGCTGAACACGAATCTGAAGTCCTTTTTTCGATAAAACGCTTCCTTCATGGTTATTTTCGCGTTTTTTCATCAAAATTGCTCAAAAATTAACTCTGTTTAATCGCTTTCAAACCTACTCTCTAAGGGGTTTTTCGGGGTGCTGAACACGAATCTGAAGTCCTTTTTTCGATAAAACGCTTCCTTCATGGTTATTTTCGCGTTTTTTCATCAAAATTGCTCAAAAATTAACTCTGTTTAATCGCTTTCAAACCTACTCTCTAAGGGGTTTTTCGGGGTGCTGAACACGAATCTGAAGTCCTTTTTTCGATAAAACGCTTCCTTCATGGTTATTTTCGCGTTTTTTCATCAAAATTGCTCAAAAATTAACTCTGTTTAATCGCTTTCAAACCTACTCTCTAAGGGGTTTTTCGGGGTGCTGAACACGAATCTGAAGTCCTTTTTTCGATAAAACGCTTCCTTCATGGTTATTTTCGCGTTTTTTCATCAAAATTGCTCAAAAATTAACTCTGTTTAATCGCTTTCAAACCTACTCTCTAAGGGGTTTTTCGGGGTGCTGAACACGAATCTGAAGTCCTTTTTTCGATAAAACGCTTCCTTCATGGTTATTTTCGCGTTTTTTCATCAAAATTGCTCAAAAATTAACTCTGTTTAATCGCTTTCAAACCTACTCTCTAAGGGGTTTTTCGGGGTGCTGAACACGAATCTGAAGTCCTTTTTTCGATAAAACGCTTCCTTCATGGTTATTTTCGCGTTTTTTCATCAAAATTGCTCAAAAATTAACTCTGTTTAATCGCTTTCAAACCTACTCTCTAAGGGGTTTTTCGGGGTGCTGAACACGAATCTGAAGTCCTTTTTTCGATAAAACGCTTCCTTCATGGTTATTTTCGCGTTTTTTCATCAAAATTGCTCAAAAATTAACTCTGTTTAATCGCTTTCAAACCTACTCTCTAAGGGGTTTTTCGGGGTGCTGAACACGAATCTGAAGTCCTTTTTTCGATAAAACGCTTCCTTCATGGTTATTTTCGCGTTTTTTCATCAAAATTGCTCAAAAATATAAACTCTGTTTAATCGCTTTCAAACCTACTCTCTAAGGGGTTTTTCGGGGTGCTGAACACGAATCTGAAGTCCTTTTTTCGATAAAACGCTTCCTTCATGGTTATTTTCGCGTTTTTTCATCAAAATTGCTCAAAAATAAACTCTGTTTAATCGCTTTCAAACCTACTCTCTAAGGGGTTTTTCGGGGTGCTGAACACGAATCTGAAGTCCTTTTTTCGATAAAACGCTTCCTTCATGGTTATTTTCGCGTTTTTTCATCAAAATTGCTCAAAAATAAACTCTGTTTAATCGCTTTCAAACCTACTCTCTAAGGGGTTTTTCGGGGTGCTGAACACGAATCTGAAGTCCTTTTTTCGATAAAACGCTTCCTTCATGGTTATTTTCGCGTTTTTTCATCAAAATTGCTCAAAAATAAACTCTGTTTAATCGCTTTCAAACCTACTCTCTAAGGGGTTTTTCGGGGTGCTGAACACGAATCTGAAGTCCTTTTTTCGATAAAACGCTTCCTTCATGGTTATTTTCGCGTTTTTTCATCAAAATTGCTCAAAAATAAACTCTGTTTAATCGCTTTCAAACCTACTCTCTAAGGGGTTTTTCGGGGTGCTGAACACGAATCTGAAGTCCTTTTTTCGATAAAACGCTTCCTTCATGGTTATTTTCGCGTTTTTTCATCAAAATTGCTCAAAAATAAACTCTGTTTAATCGCTTTCAAACCTACTCTCTAAGGGGTTTTTCGGGGTGCTGAACACGAATCTGAAGTCCTTTTTTCGATAAAACGCTTCCTTCATGGTTATTTTCGCGTTTTTTCATCAAAATTGCTCAAAAATAAACTCTGTTTAATCGCTTTCAAACCTACTCTCTAAGGGGTTTTTCGGGGTGCTGAACACGAATCTGAAGTCCTTTTTTCGATAAAACGCTTCCTTCATGGTTATTTTCGCGTTTTTTCATCAAAATTGCTCAAAAATTAACTCTGTTTAATCGCTTTCAAACCTACTCTCTAAGGGGTTTTTCGGGGTGCTGAACACGAATCTGAAGTCCTTTTTTCGATAAAACGCTTCCTTCATGGTTATTTTCGCGTTTTTTCATCAAAATTGCTCAAAAATAAACTCTGTTTAATCGCTTTCAAACCTACTCTCTAAGGGGTTTTTCGGGGTGCTGAACACGAATCTGAAGTCCTTTTTTCGATAAAACGCTTCCTTCATGGTTATTTTCGCGTTTTTTCATCAAAATTGCTCAAAAATAAACTCTGTTTAATCGCTTTCAAACCTACTCTCTAAGGGGTTTTTCGGGGTGCTGAACACGAATCTGAAGTCCTTTTTTCGATAAAAAAATTGCTCAAAAATAAACTCTGTTTAATCGCTTTCAAACCTACTCTCTAAGGGGTTTTCGGGGTGCTGAACACGAATCTGAAGTCCTTTTTTCGATAAAACGCTTCCTTCATGGTTATTTTCGCGTTTTTTCATCAAAATTGCTCAAAAATTAACTCTGTTTAATCGCTTTCAAACCTACTCTCTAAGGGGTTTTCGGGGTGCTGAACACGAATCTGAAGTCCTTTTTTCGATAAAACGCTTCCTTCATGGTTATTTTCGCGTTTTTTCATCAAAATTGCTCAAAAATTAACTCTGTTTAATCGCTTTCAAACCTACTCTCTAAGGGGTTTTCGGGGTGCTGAACACGAATCTGAAGTCCTTTTTTCGATAAAACGCTTCCTTCATGGTTATTTTCGCGTTTTTTCATCAAAATTGCTCAAAAATTAACTCTGTTTAATCGCTTTCAAACCTACTCTCTAAGGGGTTTTTCGGGGTGCTGAACACGAATCTGAAGTCCGTTTTTCGATAAAACGCTTCCTTCATGGTTATTTTCGCGATTTTTCATCAAAATTGCTCAAAAATTAACTCTGTTTAATCGCTTTCAAACCTACTCTCTAAGGGTTTTTCGGGGTGCTGAACACGAATCTGAAGTCCTTTTTTCGATAAAACGCTTCCTTCATGGTTATTTTCGCGTTTTTTCATCAAAATTGCTCAAAAATTAACTCTGTTTAATCGCTTTCAAACCTACTCTCTAAGGGGTTTTCGGGGTGCTGAACACGAATCTGAAGTCCTTTTTTCGATAAAACGCTTCCTTCATGGTTATTTTCGCGTTTTTTCATCAAAATTGCTCAAAAATTAAACTCTGTTTAATCGCTTTCAAACCTACTCTCTAAGGGGTTTTTCGGGGTGCTGAACACGAATCTGAAGTCCTTTTTTCGATAAAACGCTTCCTTCATGGTTATTTTCGCGTTTTTTCATCAAAATTGCTCAAAAATAAACTCTGTTTAATCGCTTTCAAACCTACTCTCTAAGGGGTTTTCGGGGTGCTGAACACGAATCTGAAGTCCGTTTTTCGATAAAACGCTTCCTTCATGGTTATTTTCGCGTTTTTTCATCAAAATTGCTCAAAAATAAACTCTGTTTAATCGCTTTCAAACCTACTCTCTAAGGGGTTTTTCGGGGTGCTGAACACGAATCTGAAGTCCTTTTTTCGATAAAACGCTTCCTTCATGGTTATTTTCGCGTTTTTTCATCAAAATTGCTCAAAAATAAACTCTGTTTAATCGCTTTCAAACCTACTCTCTAAGGGGTTTTTCGGGGTGCTGAACACGAATCTGAAGTCCTTTTTTCGATAAAACGCTTCCTTCATGGTTATTTTCGCGTTTTTTCATCAAAATTGCTCAAAAATTAACTCTGTTTAATCGCTTTCAAACCTACTCTCTAAGGGGTTTTTCGGGGTGCTGAACACGAATCTGAAGTCCTTTTTTCGATAAAACGCTTCCTTCATGGTTATTTTCGCGTTTTTTCATCAAAATTGCTCAAAAATTAACTCTGTTTAATCGCTTTCAAACCTACTCTCTAAGGGGTTTTCGGGGTGCTGAACACGAATCTGAAGTCCGTTTTTCGATAAAACGCTTCCTTCATGGTTATTTTCGCGTTTTTTCATCAAAATTGCTCAAAAATTAACTCTGTTTAATCGCTTTCAAACCTACTCTCTTGCTGAACACGAACGAAGTCCTTTTTTCGATAAAACGCTTCCTTCATGGTTATTTTCGCGTTTTTTCATCAAAATTGCTCAAAAAATCTCTGTTTAATCGCTTTCAAACCTACTCTCTAAGGGGTTTTTCGGGGTGCTGAACACGAATCTGAAGTCCTTTTTTCGATAAAACGCTTCCTTCATGGTTATTTTCGCGTTTTTTCATCAAAATTGCTCAAAAATAAACTCTGTTTAATCGCTTTCAAACCTACTCTCTAAGGGGTTTTCGGGGTGCTGAACACGAATCTGAAGTCCTTTTTTCGATAAAACGCTTCCTTCATGGTTATTTTCGCGTTTTTTCATCAAAATTGCTCAAAAATAAACTCTGTTTAATCGCTTTCAAACCTACTCTCTAAGGGTTTTCGGGGTGCTGAACACGAATCTGAAGTCCTTTTTTCGATAAAACGCTTCCTTCATGGTTATTTTCGCGTTTTTTCATCAAAATTGCTCAAAAATAAACTCTGTTTAATCGCTTTCAAACCTACTCTCTAAGGGGTTTTTCGGGGTGCTGAACACGAATCTGAAGTCCTTTTTTCGATAAAACGCTTCCTTCATGGTTATTTTCGCGTTTTTTCATCAAAATTGCTCAAAAATTAACTCTGTTTAATCGCTTTCAAACCTACTCTCTATGGGGTTTTTTTTCGGGGTGCTGAACACGAATCTGAAGTCCTTTTTTCGATAAAACGCTTCCTTCATGGTTATTTTCGCGTTTTTTCATCAAAATTGCTCAAAAATAAACTCTGTTTAATCGCTTTCAAACCTACTCTCTAAGGGGTTTTTCGGGGTGCTGAACACGAATCTGAAGTCCTTTTTTCGATAAAACGCTTCCTTCATGGTTATTTTCGCGTTTTTCATCAAAATTGCTCAAAAATAAACTCTGTTTAATCGCTTTCAAACCTACTCTCTAAGGGGTTTTTCGGGGTGCTGAACACGAATCTGAAGTCCTTTTTTCGATAAAACGCTTCCTTCATGGTTATTTTCGCGTTTTTTCATCAAAATTGCTCAAAAATAAACTCTGTTTAATCGCTTTCAAACCTACTCTCTAAGGGGTTTTTTCGGTGCTGAACACGAATCTGAAGTCCGTTTTTCGATAAAACGCTTCCTTCATGGTTATTTTCGCGTTTTTTCATCAAAATTGTAAAATTAACTCTGTTTAATCGCTTTCAAACCTACTCTCTGG
>JAVIWC010001464.1:0-27607 GCA_031894815.1 Creontiades dilutus
TTTGATGAAAAAATGCGAAAATAACCATGAAGGAAGCGTTTTATCGAAAAACGGACTTCAGATTCGTGTTCAGCACCCCGAAAAACCCCTTAGAGAGTAGGTTTGAAAGCGATTAAACAGAGTTTATTTTTGAGCAATTTTGATGAAAAAACGCGAAAATAACCATGAAGGAAGCGTTTTATCGAAAAACGGACTTCAGATTCGTGTTCAGCACCCCGAAAAACCCCTTAGAGAGTAGGTTTGAAAGCGATTAAACAGAGTTTATTTTTGAGCAATTTTGATGAAAAAACGCGAAAATAACCATGAAGGAAGCGTTTTATCGAAAAACGGACTTCAGATTCGTGTTCAGCACCCCGAAAAACCCCTTAGAGAGTAGGTTTGAAAGCGATTAAACAGAGTTAATTTTTGAGCAATTTTGATGAAAAAACGCGAAAATAACCATGAAGGAAGCGTTTTATCGAAAAACGGACTTCAGATTCGTGTTCAGCACCCCGAAAAACCCCTTAGAGAGTAGGTTTGAAAGCGATTAAACAGAGTTAATTTTTGAGCAATTTTGATGAAAAAACGCGAAAATAACCATGAAGGAAGCGTTTTATCGAAAAACGGACTTCAGATTCGTGTTCAGCACCCGAAAACCCCTTAGAGAGTAGGTTTGAAAGCGATTAAACAGAGTTAATTTTTGAGCAATTTTGATGAAAAAACGCGAAAATAACCATGAAGGAAGCGTTTTATCGAAAAACGGACTTCAGATTCGTGTTCAGCACCCCGAAAACCCCTTAGAGAGTAGGTTTGAAAGCGATTAAACAGAGTTAATTTTTGAGCAATTTTGATGAAAAAACGCGAAAATAACCATGAAGGAAGCGTTTTATCGAAAAACGGACTTCAGATTCGTGTTCAGCACCCCGAAAAACCCCTTAGAGAGTAGGTTTGAAAGCGATTAAACAGAGTTAATTTTTGAGCAATTTTGATGAAAAAACGCGAAAATAACCATGAAGGAAGCGTTTTATCGAAAAACGGACTTCAGATTCGTGTTCAGCACCCCGAAAACCCCTTAGAGAGTAGGTTTGAAAGCGATTAAACAGAGTTAATTTTTGAGCAATTTTGATGAAAAAACGCGAAAATAACCATGAAGGAAGCGTTTTATCGAAAAACGGACTTCAGATTCGTGTTCAGCACCCCGAAAAACCCCTTAGAGAGTAGGTTTGAAAGCGATTAAACAGAGTTAATTTTTGAGCAATTTTGATGAAAAAACGCGAAAATAACCATGAAGGAAGCGTTTTATCGAAAAACGGACTTCAGATTCGTGTTCAGCACCCCGAAAAACCCCTTAGAGAGTAGGTTTGAAAGCGATTAAACAGAGTTAATTTTTGAGCAATTTTGATGAAAAAACGCGAAAATAACCATGAAGGAAGCGTTTTATCGAAAAACGGACTTCAGATTCGTGTTCAGCACCCCGAAAAACCCCTTAGAGAGTAGGTTTGAAAGCGATTAAACAGAGTTAATTTTTGAGCAATTTTGATGAAAAAACGCGAAAATAACCATGAAGGAAGCGTTTTATCGAAAAACGGACTTCAGATTCGTGTTCAGCACCCGAAAAACCCCTTAGAGAGTAGGTTTGAAAGCGATTAAACAGAGTTAATTTTTGAGCAATTTTGATGAAAAAACGCGAAAATAACCATGAAGGAAGCGTTTTATCGAAAAACGGACTTCAGATTCGTGTTCAGCACCCCGAAAAACCCCTTAGAGAGTAGGTTTGAAAGCGATTAAACAGAGTTAATTTTTGAGCAATTTTGATGAAAAAACGCGAAAATAACCATGAAGGAAGCGTTTTATCGAAAAACGGACTTCAGATTCGTGTTCAGCACCCCGAAAAACCCCTTAGAGAGTAGGTTTGAAAGCGATTAAACAGAGTTAATTTTTGAGCAATTTTGATGAAAAAACGCGAAAATAACCATGAAGGAAGCGTTTTATCGAAAAAAGGACTTCAGATTCGTGTTCAGCACCCCGAAAAACCCCTTAGAGAGTAGGTTTGAAAGCGATTAAACAGAGTTAATTTTTGAGCAATTTTGATGAAAAAACGCGAAAATAACCATGAAGGAAGCGTTTTATCGAAAAACGGACTTCAGATTCGTGTTCAGCACCCCGAAAAACCCCTTAGAGAGTAGGTTTGAAAGCGATTAAACAGAGTTAATTTTTGAGCAATTTTGATGAAAAAACGCGAAAATAACCATGAAGGAAGCGTTTTATCGAAAAACGGACTTCAGATTCGTGTTCAGCACCCCGAAAAACCCCTTAGAGAGTAGGTTTGAAAGCGATTAAACAGAGTTAATTTTTGAGCAATTTTGATGAAAAAACGCGAAAATAACCATGAAGGAAGCGTTTTATCGAAAAAGGACTTCAGATTCGTGTTCAGCACCCCGAAAAACCCCTTAGAGAGTAGGTTTGAAAGCGATTAAACAGAGTTAATTTTTGAGCAATTTTGATGAAAAAACGCGAAAATAACCATGAAGGAAGCGTTTTATCGAAAAAGGACTTCAGATTCGTGTTCAGCACCCCGAAAAACCCCTTAGAGAGTAGGTTTGAAAGCGATTAAACAGAGTTAATTTTTGAGCAATTTTGATGAAAAAACGCGAAAATAACCATGAAGGAAGCGTTTTATCGAAAAACGGACTTCAGATTCGTGTTCAGCACCCCGAAAAACCCCTTAGAGAGTAGGTTTGAAAGCGATTAAACAGAGTTAATTTTTGAGCAATTTTGATGAAAAAACGCGAAAATAACCATGAAGGAAGCGTTTTATCGAAAAACGGACTTCAGATTCGTGTTCAGCACCCCGAAAAACCCCTTAGAGAGTAGGTTTGAAAGCGATTAAACAGAGTTAATTTTTGAGCAATTTTGATGAAAAAACGCGAAAATAACCATGAAGGAAGCGTTTTATCGAAAAACGGACTTCAGATTCGTGTTCAGCACCCCGAAAAACCCCTTAGAGAGTAGGTTTGAAAGCGATTAAACAGAGTTAATTTTTGAGCAATTTTGATGAAAAAACGCGAAAATAACCATGAAGGAAGCGTTTTATCGAAAAACGGACTTCAGATTCGTGTTCAGCACCCCGAAAAACCCCTTAGAGAGTAGGTTTGAAAGCGATTAAACAGAGTTAATTTTTGAGCAATTTTGATGAAAAAACGCGAAAATAACCATGAAGGAAGCGTTTTATCGAAAAAAGGACTTCAGATTCGTGTTCAGCACCCCGAAAAACCCCTTAGAGAGTAGGTTTGAAAGCGATTAAACAGAGTTAATTTTTGAGCAATTTTGATGAAAAAACGCGAAAATAACCATGAAGGAAGCGTTTTATCGAAAAAAGGACTTCAGATTCGTGTTCAGCACCCCGAAAAACCCCTTAGAGAGTAGGTTTGAAAGCGATTAAACAGAGTTAATTTTTGAGCAATTTTGATGAAAAAACGCGAAAATAACCATGAAGGAAGCGTTTTATCGAAAAAGGACTTCAGATTCGTGTTCAGCACCCCGAAAAACCCCTTAGAGAGTAGGTTTGAAAGCGATTAAACAGAGTTAATTTTTGAGCAATTTTGATGAAAAAACGCGAAAATAACCATGAAGGAAGCGTTTTATCGAAAAAAGGACTTCAGATTCGTGTTCAGCACCCCGAAAAACCCCTTAGAGAGTAGGTTTGAAAGCGATTAAACAGAGTTAATTTTTGAGCAATTTTGATGAAAAAACGCGAAAATAACCATGAAGGAAGCGTTTTATCGAAAAAGGACTTCAGATTCGTGTTCAGCACCCCGAAAAACCCCTTAGAGAGTAGGTTTGAAAGCGATTAAACAGAGTTTATTTTTGAGCAATTTTGATGAAAAAACGCGAAAATAACCATGAAGGAAGCGTTTTATCGAAAAAAGGACTTCAGATTCGTGTTCAGCACCCCGAAAACCCCTTAGAGAGTAGGTTTGAAAGCGATTAAACAGAGTTAATTTTTGAGCAATTTTGATGAAAAAACGCGAAAATAACCATGAAGGAAGCGTTTTATCGAAAAAGGACTTCAGATTCGTGTTCAGCACCCCGAAAAACCCCTTAGAGAGTAGGTTTGAAAGCGATTAAACAGAGTTAATTTTTGAGCAATTTTGATGAAAAAACGCGAAAATAACCATGAAGGAAGCGTTTTATCGAAAAAGGACTTCAGATTCGTGTTCAGCACCCCGAAAAACCCCTTAGAGAGTAGGTTTGAAAGCGATTAAACAGAGTTTAATTTTTGAGCAATTTTGATGAAAAAACGCGAAAATAACCATGAAGGAAGCGTTTTATCGAAAAAAGGACTTCAGATTCGTGTTCAGCATCCCGAAAAACCCCTTAGAGAGTAGGTTCGAAAGCGATTAAACAGAGTTATTTTTGAGCAATTTTGATGAAAAAACGCGAAAATAACCATGAAGGAAGCGTTTTATCGAAAAAGGACTTCAGATTCGTGTTCAGCACCCCGAAAAACCCCTTAGAGAGTAGGTTTGAAAGCGATTAAACAGAGTTTATTTTTGAGCAATTTTGATGAAAAAACGCGAAAATAACCATGAAGGAAGCGTTTTATCGAAAAAAGGACTTCAGATTCGTGTTCAGCACCCCGAAAAACCCCTTAGAGAGTAGGTTTGAAAGCGATTAAACAGAGTTTATTTTTGAGCAATTTTGATGAAAAAACGCGAAAATAACCATGAAGGAAGCGTTTTATCGAAAAAAGGACTTCAGATTCGTGTTCAGCACCCCGAAAAACCCCTTAGAGAGTAGGTTTGAAAGCGATTAAACAGAGTTTATTTTTGAGCAATTTTGATGAAAAAACGCGAAAATAACCATGAAGGAAGCGTTTTATCGAAAAAAGGACTTCAGATTCGTGTTCAGCACCCCGAAAAACCCCTTAGAGAGTAGGTTTGAAAGCGATTAAACAGAGTTTATTTTTGAGCAATTTTGATGAAAAAACGCGAAAATAACCATGAAGGAAGCGTTTTATCGAAAAAAGGACTTCAGATTCGTGTTCAGCACCCCGAAAAACCCCTTAGAGAGTAGGTTTGAAAGCGATTAAACAGAGTTAATTTTTGAGCAATTTTGATGAAAAAACGCGAAAATAACCATGAAGGAAGCGTTTTATCGAAAAAAGGACTTCAGATTCGTGTTCAGCACCCCGAAAAACCCCTTAGAGAGTAGGTTTGAAAGCGATTAAACAGAGTTAATTTTTGAGCAATTTTGATGAAAAAACGCGAAAATAACCATGAAGGAAGCGTTTTATCGAAAAAGGACTTCAGATTCGTGTTCAGCACCCCGAAAACCCCTTAGAGAGTAGGTTTGAAAGCGATTAAACAGAGTTTATTTTTGAGCAATTTTGATGAAAAAACGCGAAAATAACCATGAAGGAAGCGTTTTATCGAAAAAGGACTTCAGATTCGTGTTCAGCACCCCGAAAAACCCCTTAGAGAGTAGGTTTGAAAGCGATTAAACAGAGTTAATTTTTGAGCAATTTTGATGAAAAAACGCGAAAATAACCATGAAGGAAGCGTTTTATCGAAAAAGGACTTCAGATTCGTGTTCAGCACCCCGAAAAACCCCTTAGAGAGTAGGTTTGAAAGCGATTAAACAGAGTTAATTTTTGAGCAATTTTGATGAAAAAACGCGAAAATAACCATGAAGGAAGCGTTTTATCGAAAAAGGACTTCAGATTCGTGTTCAGCACCCCGAAAAACCCCTTAGAGAGTAGGTTTGAAAGCGATTAAACAGAGTTAATTTTTGAGCAATTTTGATGAAAAAACGCGAAAATAACCATGAAGGAAGCGTTTTATCGAAAAAAGGACTTCAGATTCGTGTTCAGCACCCCGAAAAACCCCTTAGAGAGTAGGTTTGAAAGCGATTAAACAGAGTTAATTTTTGAGCAATTTTGATGAAAAAACGCGAAAATAACCATGAAGGAAGCGTTTTATCGAAAAAAGGACTTCAGATTCGTGTTCAGCACCCCGAAAAACCCCTTAGAGAGTAGGTTTGAAAGCGATTAAACAGAGTTTATTTTTGAGCAATTTTGATGAAAAAACGCGAAAATAACCATGAAGGAAGCGTTTTATCGAAAAAAGGACTTCAGATTCGTGTTCAGCACCCCGAAAAACCCCTTAGAGAGTAGGTTTGAAAGCGATTAAACAGAGTTAATTTTTGAGCAATTTTGATGAAAAAACGCGAAAATAACCATGAAGGAAGCGTTTTATCGAAAAAAGGACTTCAGATTCGTGTTCAGCACCCCGAAAACCCCTTAGAGAGTAGGTTTGAAAGCGATTAAACAGAGTTATTTTTGAGCAATTTTGATGAAAAAACGCGAAAATAACCATGAAGGAAGCGTTTTATCGAAAAAAGGACTTCAGATTCGTGTTCAGCACCCCGAAAAACCCCTTAGAGAGTAGGTTTGAAAGCGATTAAACAGAGTTAATTTTTGAGCAATTTTGATGAAAAAACGCGAAAATAACCATGAAGGAAGCGTTTTATCGAAAAAGGACTTCAGATTCGTGTTCAGCACCCCGAAAACCCCTTAGAGAGTAGGTTTGAAAGCGATTAAACAGAGTTAATTTTTGAGCAATTTTGATGAAAAAACGCGAAAATAACCATGAAGGAAGCGTTTTATCGAAAAAAGGACTTCAGATTCGTGTTCAGCACCCCGAAAAACCCCTTAGAGAGTAGGTTTGAAAGCGATTAAACAGAGTTAATTTTTGAGCAATTTTGATGAAAAAACGCGAAAATAACCATGAAGGAAGCGTTTTATCGAAAAAAGGACTTCAGATTCGTGTTCAGCACCCCGAAAAACCCCTTAGAGAGTAGGTTTGAAAGCGATTAAACAGAGTTAATTTTTGAGCAATTTTGATGAAAAAACGCGAAAATAACCATGAAGGAAGCGTTTTATCGAAAAAGGACTTCAGATTCGTGTTCAGCACCCCCGAAAACCCCTTAGAGAGTAGGTTTGAAAGCGATTAAACAGAGTTAATTTTTGAGCAATTTTGATGAAAAAACGCGAAAATAACCATGAAGGAAGCGTTTTATCGAAAAAAGGACTTCAGATTCGTGTTCAGCACCCCGAAAAACCCCTTAGAGAGTAGGTTTGAAAGCGATTAAACAGAGTTAATTTTTGAGCAATTTTGATGAAAAAACGCGAAAATAACCATGAAGGAAGCGTTTTATCGAAAAAAGGACTTCAGATTCGTGTTCAGCACCCCGAAAAACCCCTTAGAGAGTAGGTTTGAAAGCGATTAAACAGAGTTAATTTTTGAGCAATTTTGATGAAAAAACGCGAAAATAACCATGAAGGAAGCGTTTTATCGAAAAAAGGACTTCAGATTCGTGTTCAGCACCCCGAAAAACCCCTTAGAGAGTAGGTTTGAAAGCGATTAAACAGAGTTAATTTTTGAGCAATTTTGATGAAAAAACGCGAAAATAACCATGAAGGAAGCGTTTTATCGAAAAAAGGACTTCAGATTCGTGTTCAGCACCCTGAAAACCCCTTAGAGAGTAGGTTTGAAAGCGATTAAACAGAGTTTATTTTTGAGCAATTTTGATGAAAAAACGCGAAAATAACCATGAAGGAAGCGTTTTATCGAAAAAAGGACTTCAGATTCGTGTTCAGCACCCCGAAAACCCCTTAGAGAGTAGGTTTGAAAGCGATTAAACAGAGTTAATTTTTGAGCAATTTTGATGAAAAAACGCGAAAATAACCATGAAGGAAGCGTTTTATCGAAAAAAGGACTTCAGATTCGTGTTCAGCACCCCGAAAAACCCCTTAGAGAGTAGGTTTGAAAGCGATTAAACAGAGTTAATTTTTGAGCAATTTTGATGAAAAAACGCGAAAAATAACCAACGGACTTCAGATTCGTGTTCAGCACCCCGAAAAACCCCTTAGAGAGTAGGTTTGAAAGCGATTAAACAGAGTTAATTTTTGAGCAATTTTGATGAAAAAACGCGAAAATAACCATGAAGGAAGCGTTTTATCGAAAAAAGGACTTCAGATTCGTGTTCAGCACAACGAAAAACCCCTTAGAGAGTAGGTTTGAAAGCGATTAAACAGAGTTAATTTTTGAGCAATTTTGATGAAAAAACGCGAAAATAACCATGAAGGAAGCGTTTTATCGAAAAAAGGACTTCAGATTCGTGTTCAGCACCCCGAAAAACCCCTTAGAGAGTAGGTTTGAAAGCGATTAAACAGAGTTAATTTTTGAGCAATTTTGATGAAAAAACGCGAAAATAACCATGAAGGAAGCGTTTTATCGAAAAAGGACTTCAGATTCGTGTTCAGCACCCCGAAAAACCCCTTAGAGAGTAGGTTTGAAAGCGATTAAACAGAGTTAATTTTTGAGCAATTTTGATGAAAAAACGCGAAAATAACCATGAAGGAAGCGTTTTATCGAAAAAAGGACTTCAGATTCGTGTTCAGCACCCCGAAAAACCCCTTAGAGAGTAGGTTTGAAAGCGATTAAACAGAGTTAATTTTTGAGCAATTTTGATGAAAAAACGCGAAAATAACCATGAAGGAAGCGTTTTATCGAAAAAAGGACTTCAGATTCGTGTTCAGCACCCCGAAAACCCCTTAGAGAGTAGGTTTGAAAGCGATTAAACAGAGTTAATTTTTGAGCAATTTTGATGAAAAAACGCGAAAATAACCATGAAGGAAGCGTTTTATCGAAAAAAGGACTTCAGATTCGTGTTCAGCACCCCGAAAAACCCCTTAGAGAGTAGGTTTGAAAGCGATTAAACAGAGTTAATTTTTGATCAATTTTGATGAAAAAACGCGAAAATAACCATGAAGGAAGCGTTTTATCGAAAAAAGGACTTCAGATTCGTGTTCAGCACCCCGAAAAACCCTTAGAGAGTAGGTTTGAAAGCGATTAAACAGAGTTAATTTTTGAGCAATTTTGATGAAAAAACGCGAAAATAACCATGAAGGAAGCGTTTTATCGAAAAAGGACTTCAGATTCGTGTTCAGCACCCCGAAAAACCCCTTAGAGAGTAGGTTTGAAAGCGATTAAACAGAGTTAATTTTTGAGCAATTTTGATGAAAAAACGCGAAAATAACCATGAAGGAAGCGTTTTATCGAAAAAAGGACTTCAGATTCGTGTTCAGCACCCCGAAAAACCCATAGAGAGTAGGTTTGAAAGCGATTAAACAGAGTTTATTTTTGAGCAATTTTGATGAAAAAACGCGAAAATAACCATGAAGGAAGCGTTTTATCGAAAAAGGACTTCAGATTCGTGTTCAGCACCCCGAAAACCCCTTAGAGAGTAGGTTTGAAAGCGATTAAACAGAGTTAATTTTTGAGCAATTTTGATGAAAAAAACGCGAAAATAACCATGAAGGAAGCGTTTTATCGAAAAACGGACTTCAGATTCGTGTTCAGCACCCCGAAAAAAACCCTTAGAGAGTAGGTTTGAAAGCGATTAAACAGAGTTAATTTTTGAGCAATTTTGATGAAAAAACGCGAAAATAACCATGAAGGAAGCGTTTTATCGAAAAAAGGACTTCAGATTCGTGTTCAGCACCCCGAAAACCCCTTAGAGAGTAGGTTTGAAAGCGATTAAACAGAGTTAATTTTTGAGCAATTTTGATGAAAAAACGCGAAAAATAACCATGAAGGAAGCGTTTTATCGAGAAATTGACTTCAGATTCGTGTTCAGCACCTCTGAAAACCCCTTAGAGAGTAGGTTTGAAAGCGATTAAACAGAGTTAATTTTTGAGCAATTTTGATGAAAAAACGCGAAAATAACCATGAAGGAAGCGTTTTATCGAAAAAAGGACTTCAGATTCGTGTTCAGCACCCCGAAAAACCCTTAGAGAGTAGGTTTGAAAGCGATTAAACAGAGTTAATTTTTGAGCAATTTTGATGAAAAAAACGCGAAAATAACCATGAAGGAAGCGTTTTATCGAAAAAAGGACTTCAGATTCGTGTTCAGCACCCCGAAAAACCCCTTAGAGAGTAGGTTTGAAAGCGATTAAACAGAGTTTATTTTTGAGCAATTTTGATGAAAAAACGCGAAAATAACCATGAAGGAAGCGTTTTATCGAAAAAAGGACTTCAGATTCGTGTTCAGCACCCCGAAAAACCCCTTAGAGAGTAGGTTTGAAAGCGATTAAACAGAGTTAATTTTTGAGCAATTTTGATGAAAAAACGCGAAAATAACCATGAAGGAAGCGTTTATTTTTGAGCAATTTTTATCGAAAAAAGGACTTCAGATTCGTGTTCAGCACCCCGAAAACCCCTTAGAGAGTAGGTTTGAAAGCGATTAAACAGAGTTAATTTTTGAGCAATTTTGATGAAAAAACGCGAAAATAACCATGAAGGAAGCGTTTTATCGAAAAAAGGACTTCAGATTCGTGTTCAGCACCCCGAAAAACCCCTTAGAGAGTAGGTTTGAAAGCGATTAAACAGAGTTAATTTTTGAGCAATTTTGATGAAAAAACGCGAAAATAACCATGAAGGAAGCGTTTTATCGAAAAAGGACTTCAGATTCGTGTTCAGCACCCCGAAAACCCCTTAGAGAGTAGGTTTGAAAGCGATTAAACAGAGTTAATTTTTGAGCAATTTTGATGAAAAAACGCGAAAATAACCATGAAGGAAGCGTTTTATCGAAAAAAGGACTTCAGATTCGTGTTCAGCACCCCGAAAACCCCTTAGAGAGTAGGTTTGAAAGCGATTAAACAGAGTTATTTTTGAGCAATTTTGATGAAAAAACGCGAAAATAACCATGAAGGAAGCGTTTTATCGAAAAAAGGACTTCAGATTCGTGTTCAGCACCCCGAAAACCCTTAGAGAGTAGGTTTGAAAGCGATTAAACAGAGTTAATTTTTGAGCAATTTTGATGAAAAAACGCGAAAATAACCATGAAGGAAGCGTTTTATCGAAAAAGGACTTCAGATTCGTGTTCAGCACCCCGAAAAACCCCTTAGAGAGTAGGTTTGAAAGCGATTAAACAGAGTTAATTTTTGAGCAATTTTGATGAAAAACGCGAAAATAACCATGAAGGAAGCGTTTTATCGAAAAAAGGACTTCAGATTCGTGTTCAGCACCCCGAAAACCCCTTAGAGAGTAGGTTTGAAAGCGATTAAACAGAGTTAATTTTTGAGCAATTTTGATGAAAAAACGCGAAAATAACCATGAAGGAAGCGTTTTATCGAAAAAAGGACTTCAGATTCGTGTTCAGCACCATGAAAAACCCCTTAGAGAGTAGGTTTGAAAGCGATTAAACAGAGTTAATTTTTGAGCAATTTTGATGAAAAAACGCGAAAATAACCATGAAGGAAGCGTTTTATCGAAAAAAGGACTTCAGATTCGTGTTCAGCACCCCGAAAACCCCTTAGAGAGTAGGTTTGAAAGCGATTAAACAGAGTTAATTTTTGAGCAATTTTGATGAAAAAACGCGAAAATAACCATGAAGGAAGCGTTTTATCGAAAAACGGACTTCAGATTCGTGTTCAGCACCCCGAAAACCCCTTAGAGAGTAGGTTTGAAAGCGATTAAACAGAGTTAATTTTTGAGCAATTTTGATGAAAAAACGCGAAAATAACCATGAAGGAAGCGTTTTATCGAAAAAAGGACTTCAGATTCGTGTTCAGCACCCCGAAAACCCCTTAGAGAGTAGGTTTGAAAGCGATTAAACAGAGTTAATTTTTGAGCAATTTTGATGAAAAAACGCGAAAATAACCATGAAGGAAGCGTTTTATCGAAAAAAGGACTTCAGATTCGTGTTCAGCACCCCGAAAACCCCTTAGAGAGTAGGTTTGAAAGCGATTAAACAGAGTTAATTTTTGAGCAATTTTGATGAAAAAACGCGAAAATAACCATGAAGGAAGCGTTTTATCGAAAAAGGACTTCAGATTCGTGTTCAGCACCCCGAAAACCCCTTAGAGAGTAGGTTTGAAAGCGATTAAACAGAGTTAATTTTTGAGCAATTTTGATGAAAAAACGCGAAAATAACCATGAAGGAAGCGTTTTATCGAAAAAAGGACTTCAGATTCGTGTTCAGCACCCCGAAAACCCCTTAGAGAGTAGGTTTGAAAGCGATTAAACAGAGTTAATTTTTGAGCAATTTTGATGAAAAAACGCGAAAATAACCATGAAGGAAGCGTTTTATCGAAAAAAGGACTTCAGATTCGTGTTCAGCACCCCGAAAAACCCCTTAGAGAGTAGGTTTGAAAGCGATTAAACAGAGTTAATTTTTGAGCAATTTTGATGAAAAAACGCGAAAATAACCATGAAGGAAGCGTTTTATCGAAAAAAGGACTTCAGATTCGTGTTCAGCACCCCGAAAAACCCCTTAGAGAGTAGGTTTGAAAGCGATTAAACAGAGTTAATTTTTGAGCAATTTTGATGAAAAAACGCGAAAATAACCATGAAGGAAGCGTTTTATCGAAAAAAGGACTTCAGATTCGTGTTCAGCACCCCGAAAAAACCCCTTAGAGAGTAGGTTTGAAAGCGATTAAACAGAGTTAATTTTTGAGCAATTTTGATGAAAAAACGCGAAAATAACCATGAAGGAAGCGTTTTATCGAAAAAAGGACTTCAGATTCGTGTTCAGCACCCCGAAAACCCCTTAGAGAGTAGGTTTGAAAGCGATTAAACAGAGTTAATTTTTGAGCAATTTTGATGAAAAAACGCGAAAATAACCATGAAGGAAGCGTTTTATCGAAAAACGGGACTTCAGATTCGTGTTCAGCACCCCGAAAACCCCTTAGAGAGTAGGTTTGAAAGCGATTAAACAGAGTTAATTTTTGAGCAATTTTGATGAAAAAAAAAAACGCGAAAATAACCATGAAGGAAGCGTTTTATCGAAAAAAGGACTTCAGATTCGTGTTCAGCACCCCGAAAACCCCTTAGAGAGTAGGTTTGAAAGCGATTAAACAGAGTTAATTTTTGAGCAATTTTGATGAAAAACGCGAAAATAACCATGAAGGAAGCGTTTTATCGAAAAAAGGACTTCAGATTCGTGTTCAGCACCCCGAAAACCCCTTAGAGAGTAGGTTTGAAAGCGATTAAACAGAGTTAATTTTTGAGCAATTTTGATGAAAAAACGCGAAAATAACCATGAAGGAAGCGTTTTATCGAAAAAAGGACTTCAGATTCGTGTTCAGCACCCCGAAAACCCCTTAGAGAGTAGGTTTGAAAGCGATTAAACAGAGTTAATTTTTGAGCAATTTTGATGAAAAACGCGAAAATAACCATGAAGGAAGCGTTTTATCGAAAAAAGGACTTCAGATTCGTGTTCAGCACCCCGAAAACCCTTTTAGAGAGTAGGTTTGAAAGCGATTAAACAGAGTTAATTTTTGAGCAATTTTGATGAAAAAACGCGAAAATAACCATGAAGGAAGCGTTTTATCGAAAAAAGGACTTCAGATTCGTGTTCAGCACCCCGAAAAACCCTTAGAGAGTAGGTTTGAAAGCGATTAAACAGAGTTAATTTTTGAGCAATTTTGATGAAAAAACGCGAAAATAACCATGAAGGAAGCGTTTTATCGAAAAAAGGACTTCAGATTCGTGTTCAGCACCCCGAAAACCCCTTAGAGAGTAGGTTTGAAAGCGATTAAACAGAGTTAATTTTTGAGCAATTTTGATGAAAAAACGCGAAAATAACCATGAAGGAAGCGTTTTATCGAAAAAAGGACTTCAGATTCGTGTTCAGCACCCCGAAAACCCCTTAGAGAGTAGGTTTGAAAGCGATTAAACAGAGTTAATTTTTGAGCAATTTTGATGAAAAAACGCGAAAATAACCATGAAGGAAGCGTTTTATCGAAAAAAAGGACTTCAGATTCGTGTTCAGCACCCCGGAAAACCCCTTAGAGAGTAGGTTTGAAAGGGATTAAACAGAGATAATTTTTGAGCAATTTTGATGAAAACGCGAAAATAACCATGAAGGAAGCGTTTTATCGAAAAACGGACTTCAGATTCGTGTTCAGCACCTCGACAAACCCCTTATAGAGTAGGTTTGAAAGCGATTAAACAGAGTTAATTTTTGAGCAATTTTGATGAAAAAACGCGAAAATTACCATGAAGGAAGCGTTTTATCGAAAAAAGGACTTCAGATTCGTGTTCAGCACCGAAAACCCCTTAGAGAGTAGGTTTGAAAGCGATTAAACAGAGTTAATTTTTGAGCAATTTTGATGAAAAAACGCGAAAATAACCATGAAGGAAGCGTTTTATCGAAAAAAGGACTTCAGATTCGTGTTCAGCACCATGGAAAACCCCTTAGAGAGTAGGTTTGAAAGCGATTAAACAGAGTTAATTTTTGAGCAATTTTGATGAAAAAACGCGAAAATAACCACGAAGGAAGCGTTTTATCGAAAAAAGGACTTCAGATTCGTGTTCAGCACCCCGAAAGAAAATAACATGAAGGAAGCGTTTTATCGAAAAACGGACTTCAGATTCGTGTTCAGCACCCCGAAAAACCCCTTAGAGAGTAGGTTTGAAAGCGATTAAACAGAGTTAATTTTTGAGCAATTTTGATGAAAAAACGCGAAAATAACCATGAAGGAAGCGTTTTATCGAAAAAGGACTTCAGATTCGTGTTCAGCACCCCGAAAACCCCTTAGAGAGTAGGTTTGAAAGCGATTAAACAGAGTTAATTTTTGAGCAATTTTGATGAAAAAACGCGAAAATAACCATGAAGGAAGCGTTTTATCGAAAAACGGACTTCAGATTCGTGTTCAGCACCCCGAAAAACCCCTTAGAGAGTAGGTTTGAAAGCGATTAAACAGAGTTAATTTTTGAGCAATTTTGATGAAAAAACGCGAAAATAACCATGAAGGAAGCGTTTTATCGAAAAACGGACTTCAGATTCGTGTTCAGCACCCCGAAAAACCCCTTAGAGAGTAGGTTTGAAAGCGATTAAACAGAGTTAATTTTTGAGCAATTTTGATGAAAAAACGCGAAAATAACCATGAAGGAAGCGTTTTATCGAAAAAGGACTTCAGATTCGTGTTCAGCACCCCGAAAAACCCCTTAGAGAGTAGGTTTGAAAGCGATTAAACAGAGTTAATTTTTGAGCAATTTTGATGAAAAAACGCGAAAATAACCATGAAGGAAGCGTTTTATCGAAAAACGGACTTCAGATTCGTGTTCAGCACCCCGAAAAACCCCTTAGAGAGTAGGTTTGAAAGCGATTAAACAGAGTTAATTTTTGAGCAATTTTGATGAAAAAACGCGAAAATAACCATGAAGGAAGCGTTTTATCGAAAAACGGACTTCAGATTCGTGTTCAGCACCCCGAAAAACCCCTTAGAGAGTAGGTTTGAAAGCGATTAAACAGAGTTAATTTTTGAGCAATTTTGATGAAAAAACGCGAAAATAACCATGAAGGAAGCGTTTTATCGAAAAAAGGACTTCAGATTCGTGTTCAGCACCCCGAAAAACCCCTTAGAGAGTAGGTTTGAAAGCGATTAAACAGAGTTAATTTTTGAGCAATTTTGATGAAAAAACGCGAAAATAACCATGAAGGAAGCGTTTTATCGAAAAACGGACTTCAGATTCGTGTTCAGCACCCCGAAAAACCCCTTAGAGAGTAGGTTTGAAAGCGATTAAACAGAGTTAATTTTTGAGCAATTTTGATGAAAAAACGCGAAAATAACCATGAAGGAAGCGTTTTATCGAAAAACGGACTTCAGATTCGTGTTCAGCACCCCGAAAAACCCCTTAGAGAGTAGGTTTGAAAGCGATTAAACAGAGTTAATTTTTGAGCAATTTTGATGAAAAAACGCGAAAATAACCATGAAGGAAGCGTTTTATCGAAAAAAGGACTTCAGATTCGTGTTCAGCACCCCGAAAAACCCCTTAGAGAGTAGGTTTGAAAGCGATTAAACAGAGTTAATTTTTGAGCAATTTTGATGAAAAAACGCGAAAATAACCATGAAGGAAGCGTTTTATCGAAAAAAGGACTTCAGATTCGTGTTCAGCACCCCGAAAAACCCCTTAGAGAGTAGGTTTGAAAGCGATTAAACAGAGTTAATTTTTGAGCAATTTTGATGAAAAAACGCATGAAAAAACGCGAAAATAACCATGAAGGAAGCGTTTTATCGAAAAACGGACTTCAGATTCGTGTTCAGCACCCCGAAAAACCCCTTAGAGAGTAGGTTTGAAAGCGATTAAACAGAGTTAATTTTTGAGCAATTTTGATGAAAAAACGCGAACAAGAAGGAAGCGTTTTATCGAAAAAAGGACTTCAGATTCGTGTTCAGCACCCCGAAAAACCCCTTAGAGAGTAGGTTTGAAAGCGATTAAACAGAGTTAATTTTTGAGCAATTTTGATGAAAAAACGCGAAAATAACCATGAAGGAAGCGTTTTATCGAAAAAAGGACTTCAGATTCGTGTTCAGCACCCCGAAAAACCCCTTAGAGAGTAGGTTTGAAAGCGATTAAACAGAGTTAATTTTTGAGCAATTTTGATGAAAAAACGCGAAAATAACCATGAAGGAAGCGTTTTATCGAAAAAAGGACTTCAGATTCGTGTTCAGCACCCCGAAAAACCCCTTAGAGAGTAGGTTTGAAAGCGATTAAACAGAGTTAATTTTTGAGCAATTTTGATGAAAAAACGCGAAAATAACCATGAAGGAAGCGTTTTATCGAAAAAAGGACTTCAGATTCGTGTTCAGCACCCCGAAAAACCCCTTAGAGAGTAGGTTTGAAGCGATTAAACAGAGTTAATTTTTGAGCAATTTTGATGAAAAAACGCGAAAATAACCATGAAGGAAGCGTTTTATCGAAAAAAGGACTTCAGATTCGTGTTCAGCACCCCGAAAAACCCCTTAGAGAGTAGGTTTGAAAGCGATTAAACAGAGTTAATTTTTGAGCAATTTTGATGAAAAAACGCGAAAATAACCATGAAGGAAGCGTTTTATCGAAAAACGGACTTCAGATTCGTGTTCAGCACCCCGAAAAACCCCTTAGAGAGTAGGTTTGAAAGCGATTAAACAGAGTTAATTTTTGAGCAATTTTGATGAAAAAACGCGAAAATAACCATGAAGGAAGCGTTTTATCGAAAAAGGACTTCAGATTCGTGTTCAGCACCCCGAAAAACCCCTTAGAGAGTAGGTTTGAAAGCGATTAAACAGAGTTAATTTTTGAGCAATTTTGATGAAAAAACGCGAAAATAACCATGAAGGAAGCGTTTTATCGAAAAACGGACTTCAGATTCGTGTTCAGCACCCCGAAAAACCCCTTAGAGAGTAGGTTTGAAAGCGATTAAACAGAGTTAATTTTTGAGCAATTTTGATGAAAAAACGCGAAAATAACCATGAAGGAAGCGTTTTATCGAAAAACGGACTTCAGATTCGTGTTCAGCACCCCGAAAAACCCCTTAGAGAGTAGGTTTGAAAGCGATTAAACAGAGTTAATTTTTGAGCAATTTTGATGAAAAAACGCGAAAATAACCATGAAGGAAGCGTTTTATCGAAAAAAGGACTTCAGATTCGTGTTCAGCACCCCGAAAACCCCTTAGAGAGTAGGTTTGAAAGCGATTAAACAGAGTTAATTTTTGAGCAATTTTGATGAAAAAACGAAAATAACCATGAAGGAAGCGTTTTATCGAAAAAAGGACTTCAGATTCGTGTTCAGCACCCCGAAAACCCCTTAGAGAGTAGGTTTGAAAGCGATTAAACAGAGTTAATTTTTGAGCAATTTTGATGAAAAAACGCGAAAATAACCATGAAGGAAGCGTTTTATAAAACGGACTTCACTTCAGATTCGTGTTCAGCACCCCGAAAAACCCCTTAGAGAGTAGGTTTGAAAGCGATTAAACAGAGTTAATTTTTGAGCAATTTTGATGAAAAAACGCGAAAATAACCATGAAGGAAGCGTTTTATCGAAAAAAGGACTTCAGATTCGTGTTCAGCACCCCGAAAAACCCCTTAGAGAGTAGGTTTGAAAGCGATTAAACAGAGTTAATTTTTGAGCAATTTTGATGAAAAAACGCGAAAATAACCATGAAGGAAGCGTTTTATCGAAAAAAGGACTTCAGATTCGTGTTCAGCACCCCGAAAAACCCCTTAGAGAGTAGGTTTGAAAGCGATTAAACAGAGTTAATTTTTGAGCAATTTTGATGAAAAAACGCGAAAATAACCATGAAGGAAGCGTTTTATCGAAAAAGGACTTCAGATTCGTGTTCAGCACCCCGAAAAACCCCTTAGAGAGTAGGTTTGAAAGCGATTAAACAGAGTTAATTTTTGAGCAATTTTGATGAAAAAACGCGAAAATAACCATGAAGGAAGCGTTTTATCGAAAAAAGGACTTCAGATTCGTGTTCAGCACCCCGAAAAACCCCTTAGAGAGTAGGTTTGAAAGCGATTAAACAGAGTTTATTTTTGAGCATTTTGATGAAAAAACGCGAAAATAACCATGAAGGAAGCGTTTTATCGAAAAAAGGACTTCAGATTCGTGTTCAGCACCCCGAAAAACCCCTTAGAGAGTATTCGTGTTCAGCACAACGAAAAACCCCTTAGAGAGTAGGTTTGAAAGCGATTAAACAGAGTTAATTTTTGAGCAATTTTGATGAAAAAACGCGAAAATAACCATGAAGGAAGCGTTTTATCGAAAAAAACGGACTTCAGATTCGTGTTCAGCACCCCGAAAAACCCCTTAGAGAGTAGGTTTGAAAGCGATTAAACAGAGTTAATTTTTGAGCAATTTTGATGAAAAAACGCGAAAATAACCATGAAGGAAGCGTTTTATCGAAAAAAGGACTTCAGATTCGTGTTCAGCACCCCGAAAAACCCCTTAGAGAGTAGGTTTGAAAGCGATTAAACAGAGTTAATTTTTGAGCAATTTTGATGAAAAAACGCGAAAATAACCATGAAGGAAGCGTTTTATCGAAAAAAGGACTTCAGATTCGTGTTCTGAGCAATTTTGATGAAAAAACGCGAAAATAACCATGAAGGAAGCGTTTTATCGAAAAACGGACTTCAGATTCGTGTTCAGCACCCCGAAAAACCCCTTAGAGAGTAGGTTTGAAAGCGATTAAACAGAGTTTATTTTTGAGCAATTTTGATGAAAAAACGCGAAAATAACCATGAAGGAAGCGTTTTATCGAAAAACGGACTTCAGATTCGTGTTCAGCACCCCGAAAAACCCCTTAGAGAGTAGGTTTGAAAGCGATTAAACAGAGTTTATTTTTGAGCAATTTTGATGAAAAAACGCGAAAATAACCATGAAGGAAGCGTTTTATCGAAAAAAGGACTTCAGATTCGTGTTCAGCACCCCGAAAAACCCCTTAGAGAGTAGGTTTGAAAGCGATTAAACAGAGTTAATTTTTGAGCAATTTTGATGAAAAAACGCGAAAATAACCATGAAGGAAGCGTTTTATCGAAAAACGGACTTCAGATTCGTGTTCAGCACCCCGAAAAACCCCTTAGAGAGTAGGTTTGAAAGCGATTAAACAGAGTTAATTTTTGAGCAATTTTGATGAAAAAACGCGAAAATAACCATGAAGGAAGCGTTTTATCGAAAAAAGGACTTCAGATTCGTGTTCAGCACCCCGAAAACCCCTTAGAGAGTAGGTTTGAAAGCGATTAAACAGAGTTAATTTTTGAGCAATTTTGATGAAAAAACGCGAAAATAACCATGAAGGAAGCGTTTTATCGAAAAAAGGACTTCAGATTCGTGTTCAGCACCCCGAAAAACCCCTTAGAGAGTAGGTTTGAAAGCGATTAAACAGAGTTAATTTTTGAGCAATTTTGATGAAAAAACGCGAAAATAACCATGAAGGAAGCGTTTTATCGAAAAAAGGACTTCAGATTCGTGTTCAGCACCCCGAAAAACCCCTTAGAGAGTAGGTTTGAAAGCGATTAAACAGAGTTTATTTTTGAGCAATTTTGATGAAAAAACGCGAAAATAACCATGAAGGAAGCGTTTTATCGAAAAAAGGACTTCAGATTCGTGTTCAGCACCCCGAAAAACCCCTTAGAGAGTAGGTTTGAAAGCGATTAAACAGAGTTTATTTTTGAGCAATTTTGATGAAAAAACGCGAAAATAACCATGAAGGAAGCGTTTTATCGAAAAAGGACTTCAGATTCGTGTTCAGCACCCCGAAAAACCCCTTAGAGAGTAGGTTTGAAAGCGATTAAACAGAGTTAATTTTTGAGCAATTTTGATGAAAAAACGCGAAAATAACCATGAAGGAAGCGTTTTATCGAAAAAGGACTTCAGATTCGTGTTCAGCACCCCGAAAAACCCCTTAGAGAGTAGGTTTGAAAGCGATTAAACAGAGTTTATTTTTGAGCAATTTTGATGAAAAAACGCGAAAATAACCATGAAGGAAGCGTTTTATCGAAAAAAGGACTTCAGATTCGTGTTCAGCACCCCGAAAAACCCCTTAGAGAGTAGGTTTGAAAGCGATTAAACAGAGTTAATTTTTGAGCAATTTTGATGAAAAAACGCGAAAATAACCATGAAGGAAGCGTTTTATCGAAAAACGGACTTCAGATTCGTGTTCAGCACCCCGAAAAACCCCTTAGAGAGTAGGTTTGAAAGCGATTAAACAGAGTTAATTTTTGAGCAATTTTGATGAAAAAACGCGAAAATAACCATGAAGGAAGCGTTTTATCGAAAAACGGACTTCAGATTCGTGTTCAGCACCCCGAAAAACCCCTTAGAGAGTAGGTTTGAAAGCGATTAAACAGAGTTAATTTTTGAGCAATTTTGATGAAAAAACGCGAAAATAACCATGAAGGAAGCGTTTTATCGAAAAAAGGACTTCAGATTCGTGTTCAGCACCCCGAAAAACCCCTTAGAGAGTAGGTTTGAAAGCGATTAAACAGAGTTAATTTTTGAGCAATTTTGATGAAAAAACGCGAAAATAACCATGAAGGAAGCGTTTTATCGAAAAACGGACTTCAGATTCGTGTTCAGCACCCCGAAAAACCCCTTAGAGAGTAGGTTTGAAAGCGATTAAACAGAGTTAATTTTTGAGCAATTTTGATGAAAAAACGCGAAAATAACCATGAAGGAAGCGTTTTATCGAAAAACGGACTTCAGATTCGTGTTCAGCACCCCGAAAAACCCCTTAGAGAGTAGGTTTGAAAGCGATTAAACAGAGTTAATTTTTGAGCAATTTTGATGAAAAAACGCGAAAATAACCATGAAGGAAGCGTTTTATCGAAAAACGGACTTCAGATTCGTGTTCAGCACCCCGAAAAACCCCTTAGAGAGTAGGTTTGAAAGCGATTAAACAGAGTTAATTTTTGAGCAATTTTGATGAAAAAACGCGAAAATAACCATGAAGGAAGCGTTTTATCGAAAAACGGACTTCTGATTCGTGTTCAGCACCCCGAAAAACCCCTTAGAGAGTAGGTTTGAAAGCGGTTAAACAGAGTTAATTTTTGAGCAATTTTGATGAAAAAACGCGAAAATAACCATGAAGGAAGCGTTTTATCGAAAAACGGACTTCAGATTCGTGTTCAGCACCCCGAAAAACCCCTTAGAGAGTAGGTTTGAAAGCGATTAAACAGAGTTAATTTTTGAGCAATTTTGATGAAAAAACGCGAAAATAACCATGAAGGAAGCGTTTTATCGAAAAAAGGACTTCAGATTCGTGTTCAGCACCCCGAAAAACCCCTTAGAGAGTAGGTTTGAAAGCGATTAAACAGAGTTTATTTTTGAGCAATTTTGATGAAAAAACGCGAAAATAACCATGAAGGAAGCGTTTTATCGAAAAAAGGACTTCAGATTCGTGTTCAGCACCCCGAAAAACCCCTTAGAGAGTAGGTTTGAAAGCGATTAAACAGAGTTAATTTTTGAGCAATTTTGATGAAAAAACGCGAAAATAACCATGAAGGAAGCGTTTTATCGAAAAAAGGACTTCAGATTCGTGTTCAGCACCCCGAAAAACCCCTTAGAGAGTAGGTTTGAAAGCGATTAAACAGAGTTTATTTTTGAGCAATTTTGATGAAAAAACGCGAAAATAACCATGAAGGAAGCGTTTTATCGAAAAAAGGACTTCAGATTCGTGTTCAGCACCCCGAAAAACCCCTTAGAGAGTAGGTTTGAAAGCGATTAAACAGAGTTAATTTTTGAGCAATTTTGATGAAAAAACGCGAAAATAACCATGAAGGAAGCGTTTTATCGAAAAAAGGACTTCAGATTCGTGTTCAGCACCCCGAAAAACCCCTTAGAGAGTAGGTTTGAAAGCGATTAAACAGAGTTAATTTTTGAGCAATTTTGATGAAAAAACGCGAAAATAACCATGAAGGAAGCGTTTTATCGAAAAAAGGACTTCAGATTCGTGTTCAGCACCCCGAAAAACCCCTTAGAGAGTAGGTTTGAAAGCGATTAAACAGAGTTTATTTTTGAGCAATTTTGATGAAAAAACGCGAAAATAACCATGAAGGAAGCGTTTTATCGAAAAAAGGACTTCAGATTCGTGTTCAGCACCCCGAAAAACCCCTTAGAGAGTAGGTTTGAAAGCGATTAAACAGAGTTTATTTTTGAGCAATTTTGATGAAAAAACGCGAAAATAACCATGAAGGAAGCGTTTTATCGAAAAAAGGACTTCAAATTCGTGTTCAGCACCCCGAGAAACCCCTTAGAGAGTAGGTTTGAAAGCGATTAAACAGAGTTTATTTTTGAGCAATTTTGATGAAAAAACGCGAAAATAACCATGAAGGAAGCGTTTTATCGAAAAACGGACTTCAGATTCGTATTCAGCACAACGAAAAGAGCAATTTTGATGAAAAAACGCGAAAATAACCATGAAGGAAGCGTTTTATCGAAAAAAGGACTTCAGATTCGTGTTCAGCACCCCGAAAAACCCCTTAGAGAGTAGGTTTGAAAGCGATTAAACAGAGTTTATTTTTGAGCAATTTTGATGAAAAAACGCGAAAATAACCATGAAGGAAGCGTTTTATCGAAAAAAGGACTTCAGATTCGTGTTCAGCACCCCGAAAAACCCCTTAGAGAGTAGGTTTGAAAGCGATTAAACAGAGTTTATTTTTGAGCAATTTTGATGAAAAAACGCGAAAATAACCATGAAGGAAGCGTTTTATCGAAAAAAGGACTTCAGATTCGTGTTCAGCACCCCGAAAAACCCCTTAGAGAGTAGGTTTGAAAGCGATTAAACAGAGTTTATTTTTGAGCAATTTTGATGAAAAAACGCGAAAATAACCATGAAGGAAGCGTTTTATCGAAAAAAGGACTTCAGATTCGTGTTCAGCACCCCGAAAAACCCCTTAGAGAGTAGGTTTGAAAGCGATTAAACAGAGTTTATTTTTGAGCAATTTTGATGAAAAAACGCGAAAATAACCATGAAGGAAGCGTTTTATCGAAAAAAGGACTTCAGATTCGTGTTCAGCACCCCGAAAAACCCCTTAGAGAGTAGGTTTGAAAGCGATTAAACAGAGTTTATTTTTGAGCAATTTTGATGAAAAAACGCGAAAATAACCATGAAGGAAGCGTTTTATCGAAAAAAGGACTTCAGATTCGTGTTCAGCACCCCGAAAAACCCCTTAGAGAGTAGGTTTGAAAGCGATTAAACAGAGTTAATTTTTGAGCAATTTTGATGAAAAAACGCGAAAATAACCATGAAGGAAGCGTTTTATCGAAAAAAGGACTTCAGATTCGTGTTCAGCACCCCGAAAAACCCCTTAGAGAGTAGGTTTGAAAGCGATTAAACAGAGTTTATTTTTGAGCAATTTTGATGAAAAAACGCGAAAATAACCATGAAGGAAGCGTTTTATCGAAAAAAGGACTTCAGATTCGTGTTCAGCACCCCGAAAAACCCCTTAGAGAGTAGGTTTGAAAGCGATTAAACAGAGTTTATTTTTGAGCAATTTTGATGAAAAAACGCGAAAATAACCATGAAGGAAGCGTTTTATCGAAAAAAGGACTTCAGATTCGTGTTCAGCACCCCGAAAAACCCCTTAGAGAGTAGGTTTGAAAGCGATTAAACAGAGTTTATTTTTGAGCAATTTTGATGAAAAAACGCGAAAATAACCATGAAGGAAGCGTTTTATCGAAAAAGGACTTCAGATTCGTGTTCAGCACCCCGAAAAACCCCTTAGAGAGTAGGTTTGAAAGCGATTAAACAGAGTTAATTTTTGAGCAATTTTGATGAAAAAACGCGAAAATAACCATGAAGGAAGCGTTTTATCGAAAAAAGGACTTCAGATTCGTGTTCAGCACCCCGAAAAACCCCTTAGAGAGTAGGTTTGAAAGCGATTAAACAGAATGAAGGAAGCATTTTATCGAAAAAAGGACTTCAGATTCGTGTTCAGCACCCGAAAAACCCCTTAGAGAGTAGGTTTGAAAGCGATTAAACAGAGTTAATTTTTGAGCAATTTTGATGAAAAAACGCGAAAATAACCATGAAGGAAGCGTTTTATCGAAAAAAGGACTTCAGATTCGTGTTCAGCACCCCGAAAAACCCCTTAGAGAGTAGGTTTGAAAGCGATTAAACAGAGTTAATTTTTGAGCAATTTTGATGAAAAAACGCGAAAATAACCATGAAGGAAGCGTTTTATCGAAAAAAGGACTTCAGATTCGTGTTCAGCACCCCGAAAAACCCCTTAGAGAGTAGGTTTGAAAGCGATTAAACAGAGTTTATTTTTGAGCAATTTTGATGAAAAAACGCGAAAATAACCATGAAGGAAGCGTTTTATCGAAAAAAGGACTTCAGATTCGTGTTCAGCACCCCGAAAAACCCCTTAGAGAGTAGGTTTGAAAGCGATTAAACAGAGTTAATTTTTGAGCAATTTTGATGAAAAAACGCGAAAATAACCATGAAGGAAGCGTTTTATCGAAAAAAGGACTTCAGATTCGTGTTCAGCACCCCGAAAAACCCCTTAGAGAGTAGGTTTGAAAGCGATTAAACAGAGTTAATTTTTGAGCAATTTTGATGAAAAAACGCGAAAATAACCATGAAGGAAGCGTTTTATCGAAAAAAGGACTTCAGATTCGTGTTCAGCACCCCGAAAAACCCCTTAGAGAGTAGGTTTGAAAGCGATTAAACAGAGTTAATTTTTGAGCAATTTTGATGAAAAAACGCGAAAATAACCATGAAGGAAGCATTTTATCGAAAAAGATTAAACAGAGTTTATTTTTGAGCAATTTTGATGAAAAAACGCGAAAATAACCATGAAGGAAGCGTTTTATCGAAAAAAGGACTTCAGATTCGTGTTCAGCACCCCGAAAAACCCCTTAGAGAGTAGGTTTGAAAGCGATTAAACAGAGTTTATTTTTGAGCAATTTTGATGAAAAAACGCGAAAATAACCATGAAGGAAGCGTTTTATCGAAAAAAGGACTTCAGATTCGTGTTCAGCACCCCGAAAAACCCCTTAGAGAGTAGGTTTGAAAGCGATTAAACAGAGTTTATTTTTGAGCAATTTTGATGAAAAAACGCGAAAATAACCATGAAGGAAGCGTTTTATCGAAAAAAGGACTTCAGATTCGTGTTCAGCACCCCGAAAAACCCCTTAGAGTAGGTTTGAAAGCGATTAAACAGAGTTAATTTTTGAGCAATTTTGATGAAAAAACGCGAAAATAACCATGAAGGAAGCGTTTTATCGAAAAAAGGACTTCAGATTCGTGTTCAGCACCCCGAAAAACCCCTTAGAGAGTAGGTTTGAAAGCGATTAAACAGAGTTTATTTTTGAGCAATTTTGATGAAAAAACGCGAAAATAACCATGAAGGAAGCGTTTTATCGAAAAAAGGACTTCAGATTCGTGTTCAGCACCCCGAAAAACCCCTTAGAGAGTAGGTTTGAAAGCGATTAAACAGAGTTTATTTTTGAGCAATTTTGATGAAAAAACGCGAAAATAACCATGAAGGAAGCGTTTTATCGAAAAAGGACTTCAGATTCGTGTTCAGCACCCCGAAAAACCCCTTAGAGAGTAGGTTTGAAAGCGATTAAACAGAGTTTATTTTTGAGCAATTTTGATGAAAAAACGCGAAAATAACCATGAAGGAAGCGTTTTATCGAAAAAAGGACTTCAGATTCGTGTTCAGCACCCCGAAAAACCCCTTAGAGAGTAGGTTTGAAAGCGATTAAACAGAGTTAATTTTTGAGCAATTTTGATGAAAAAACGCGAAAATAACCATGAAGGAAGCGTTTTATCGAAAAAGGACTTCAGATTCGTGTTCAGCACCCCGAAAAACCCCTTAGAGAGTAGGTTTGAAAGCGATTAAACAGAGTTAATTTTTGAGCAATTTTGATGAAAAAACGCGAAAATAACCATGAAGGAAGCGTTTTATCGAAAAAAGGACTTCAGATTCGTGTTCAGCACCCCGAAAAACCCCTTAGAGAGTAGGTTTGAAAGCGATTAAACAGAGTTAATTTTTGAGCAATTTTGATGAAAAAACGCGAAAATAACCATGAAGGAAGCGTTTTATCGAAAAAGGACTTCAGATTCGTGTTCAGCACCCCGAAAAACCCCTTAGAGAGTAGGTTTGAAAGCGATTAAACAGAGTTTATTTTTGAGCAATTTTGATGAAAAAACGCGAAAATAACCATGAAGGAAGCGTTTTATCGAAAAAAGGACTTCAGATTCGTGTTCAGCACCCCGAAAAACCCCTTAGAGAGTAGGTTTGAAAGCGATTAAACAGAGTTAATTTTTGAGCAATTTTGATGAAAAAACGCGAAAATAACCATGAAGGAAGCGTTTTATCGAAAAACGGACTTCAGATTCGTGTTCAGCACCCCGAAAAACCCCTTAGAGAGTAGGTTTGAAAGCGATTAAACAGAGTTAATTTTTGAGCAATTTTGATGAAAAAACGCGAAAATAACCATGAAGGAAGCGTTTTATCGAAAAAAGGACTTCAGATTCGTGTTCAGCACCCCGAAAAACCCCTTAGAGAGTAGGTTTGAAAGCGATTAAACAGAGTTAATTTTTGAGCAATTTTGATGAAAAAACGCGAAAATAACCATGAAGGAAGCGTTTTATCGAAAAAGGACTTCAGATTCGTGTTCAGCACCCCGAAAAACCCCTTAGAGAGTAGGTTTGAAAGCGATTAAACAGAGTTTATTTTTGAGCAATTTTGATGAAAAAACGCGAAAATAACCATGAAGGAAGCGTTTTATCGAAAAAAGGACTTCAGATTCGTGTTCAGCACCCCGAAAACCCCTTAGAGTAGGTTTGAAAGCGATTAAACAGAGTAAATTTTTGAGCAATTTTGATGAAAAAACGCGAAAATAACCATGAATTAAGCATTTTATCGAAATACGGACTTCAGATTCGTGTTCAGCACCCCGAAAAACCCCTTAGAGAGTAGGTTTGAAAGCGATTAAACAGAGTTAATGTTTGAGCAATCGCGAAAATAACCATGAAGGAAGCGTTTTATCGAAAAACGGACTTCAGATTCGTGTTCAGCACCCCGAAAAACCCCTTAGAGAGTAGGTTTGAAAGCGATTAAACAGAGTTATTTTTTGAGCAATTTTGATGAAAAAACGCGAAAATAACCATGAAGGAAGCGTTTTATCGAAAAACGGACGAACTAAACTAAACAATGTAAACTTGTTATGTCACAATGCAAATAGACGAAATATGGCTTAAGCCTAAATAGCAAATTGGACATTAACATCAGCAAAAAAACTCGAACAAATGGTTAACATAAACATATCGTAGGTATCATAAA
>JAVIWC010001467.1:0-28158 GCA_031894815.1 Creontiades dilutus
GATAAAACGGTTCCTTCATGGTTATTTTCGCGTTTTTTCATCAAAATTGCTCAAAAATAAACTCTGTTTAATCGCTTTCAAACCTACTCTCTAAGGGGTTTTTCGGGGTGCTGAACACGAATCTGAAGTCCGTTTTTCGATAAAACGCTTCCTTCATGGTTATTTTCGCGTTTTTTCATCAAAATTGCTCAAAAATTAACTCTGTTTAATCGCTTTCAAACCTACTCTCTAAGGGGTTTTTCGGGGTGCTGAACACGAATCTGAAGTCCTTTTTTCGATAAAACGCTTCCTTCATGGTTATTTTCGCGTTTTTTCATCAAAATTGCTCAAAAATTAACTCTGTTTAATCGCTTTCAAACCTACTCTCTAAGGGGTTTTTCGGGGTGCTGAACACGAATCTGAAGTCCGTTTTTCGATAAAACGCTTCCTTCATGGTTATTTTCGCGTTTTTTCATCAAAATTGCTCAAAAATAAACTCTGTTTAATCGCTTTCAAACCTACTCTCTAAGGGGTTTTCGGGGTGCTGAACACGAATCTGAAGTCCGTTTTTCGATAAAACGCTTCCTTCATGGTTATTTTCGCGTTTTTTCATCAAAATTGCTCAAAAATTAACTCTGTTTAATCGCTTTCAAACCTACTCTCTAAGGGGTTTTTCGGGGTGCTGAACACGAATCTGAAGTCCTTTTTTCGATAAAACGCTTCCTTCATGGTTATTTTCGCGTTTTTTCATCAAAATTGCTCAAAAATAAACTCTGTTTAATCGCTTTCAAACCTACTCTCTAAGGGGTTTTCGGGGTGCTGAACACGAATCTGAAGTCCGTTTTTCGATAAAACGCTTCCTTCATGGTTATTTTCGCGTTTTTTCATCAAAATTGCTCAAAAATTAACTCTGTTTAATCGCTTTCAAACCTACTCTCTAAGGGGTTTTTCGGGGTGCTGAACACGAATCTGAAGTCCTTTTTTCGATAAAACGCTTCCTTCATGGTTATTTTCGCGTTTTTTCATCAAAATTGCTCAAAAATAAACTCTGTTTAATCGCTTTCAAACCTACTCTCTAAGGGGTTTTTCGGGGTGCTGAACACGAATCTGAAGTCCTTTTTTCGATAAAACGCTTCCTTCATGGTTATTTTCGCGTTTTTTCATCAAAATTGCTCAAAAATAAACTCTGTTTAATCGCTTTCAAACCTACTCTCTAAGGGGTTTTTCGGGGTGCTGAACACGAATCTGAAGTCCGTTTTTCGATAAAACGCTTCCTTCATGGTTATTTTCGCGTTTTTTCATCAAAATTGCTCAAAAATTAACTCTGTTTAATCGCTTTCAAACCTACTCTCTAAGGGGTTTTTCGGGGTGCTGAACACGAATCTGAAGTCCGTTTTTCGATAAAACGGTTCCTTCATGGTTATTTTCGCGTTTTTTCATCAAAATTGCTCAAAAATAAACTCTGTTTAATCGCTTTCAAACCTACTCTCTAAGGGGTTTTTCGGGGTGCTGAACACGAATCTGAAGTCCGTTTTTCGATAAAACGCTTCCTTCATGGTTATTTTCGCGTTTTTTCATCAAAATTGCTCAAAAATAAACTCTGTTTAATCGCTTTCAAACCTACTCTCTAAGGGGTTTTTCGGGGTGCTGAACACGAATCTGAAGTCCGTTTTTCGATAAAACGCTTCCTTCATGGTTATTTTCGCGTTTTTTCATCAAAATTGCTCAAAAATAAACTCTGTTTAATCGCTTTCAAACCTACTCTCTAAGGGGTTTTTCGGGGTGCTGAACACGAATCTGAAGTCCGTTTTTCGATAAAACGGTTCCTTCATGGTTATTTTCGCGTTTTTTCATCAAAATTGCTCAAAAATAAACTCTGTTTAATCGCTTTCAAACCTACTCTCTAAGGGGTTTTCGGGGTGCTGAACACGAATCTGAAGTCCTTTTTTCGATAAAACGCTTCCTTCATGGTTATTTTCGTTTTTTCATCAAAATTGCTCAAAAATTAACTCTGTTTAATCGCTTTCAAACCTACTCTCTAAGGGGTTTTTCGGGGTGCTGAACACGAATCTGAAGTCCGTTTTTCGATAAAACGCTTCCTTCATGGTTATTTTCGCGTTTTTTCATCAAAATTGCTCAAAAATAAACTCTGTTTAATCGCTTTCAAACCTACTCTCTAAGGGGTTTTTCGGGGTGCTGAACACGAATCTGAAGTCCTTTTTTCGATAAAACGCTTCCTTCATGGTTATTTTCGCGTTTTTTCATCAAAATTGCTCAAAAATAAACTCTGTTTAATCGCTTTCAAACCTACTCTCTAAGGGGTTTTTCGGGGTGCTGAACACGAATCTGAAGTCCGTTTTTCGATAAAACGCTTCCTTCATGGTTATTTTCGCGTTTTTTCATCAAAATTGCTCAAAAATAAACTCTGTTTAATCGCTTTCAAACCTACTCTCTAAGGGGTTTTTCGGGGTGCTGAACACGAATCTGAAGTCCGTTTTTCGATAAAACGCTTCCTTCATGGTTATTTTCGCGATTTTTCATCAAAATTGCTCAAAAATTAACTCTGTTTAATCGCTTTCAAACCTACTCTCTAAGGGGTTTTTCGAGGTGCTGAACACGAATCTGAAGTCCGTTTTTCAGATAAATCGCTTCTTTCACGGTTACTTCCGCGATTTTTCATCAAAATTGCTCAAAAAATAAACTCTGTTTAATCGCTTTTAAACCTACTCTATAAGGGGTTTTTCGGGTGCTGAACACGAATCTGAAGTCCTTTTTTCGATAAAACGCTTCCTTCATGGTTATTTTCGCGTTTTTTCATCAAAATTGCTCAAAAATAAACTCTGTTTAATCGCTTTCAAACCTACTCTCTAAGGGTTTTTCGGGGTGCTGAACACGAATCTGAAGTCCGTTTTTCGATAAAACGCTTCCTTCATGGTTATTTTCGCGTTTTTTCATCAAAATTGCTCAAAAATAAACTCTGTTTAATCGCTTTCAAACCTACTCTCTAAGGGGTTTTTCGGGGTGCTGAACACGAATCTGAAGTCCGTTTTTCGATAAAACGCTTCCTTCATGGTTATTTTCGCTTTTTTTTCATCAAAATTGCTCAAAAATAAACTCTGTTTAATCGCTTTCAAACCTACTCTCTAAGGGGTTTTTCGGGGTGCTGAACACGAATCTGAAGTCCGTTTTTCGATAAAACGCTTCCTTCATGGTTATTTTCGCGTTTTTTCATCAAAATTGCTCAAAAATAAACTCTGTTTAATCGCTTTCAAACCTACTCTCTAAGGGGTTTTTCGGGGTGCTGAACACGAATCTGAAGTCCTTTTTTCGATAAAACGCTTCCTTCATGGTTATTTTCGCGTTTTTTCATCAAAATTGCTCAAAAATAAACTCTGTTTAATCGCTTTCAAACCTACTCTCTAAGGGGTTTTTCGGGGTGCTGAACACGAATCTGAAGTCCTTTTTCGATAAAACGCTTCCTTCATGGTTATTTTCGCGATTTTTCATCAAAATTGCTCAAAAATAAACTCTGTTTAATCGCTTTCAAACCTACTCTCTAAGGGGTTTTTCGGGGTGCTGAACACGAATCTGAAGTCCGTTTTTCGATAAAACGCTTCCTTCATGGTTATTTTCGCGTTTTTTCATCAAAATTGCTCAAAAATAAACTCTGTTTAATCGCTTTCAAACCTACTCTCTAAGGGGTTTTTCGGGGTGCTGAACACGAATCTGAAGTCCTTTTTTCGATAAAACGCTTCCTTCATGGTTATTTTCGCGTTTTTTCATCAAAATTGCTCAAAAATAAACTCTGTTTAATCGCTTTCAAACCTACTCTCTAAGGGGTTTTTCGGGGTGCTGAACACGAATCTGAAGTCCTTTTTTCGATAAAACGCTTCCTTCATGGTTATTTTCGCGATTTTTCATCAAAATTGCTCAAAAATTAACTCTGTTTAATCGCTTTCAAACCTACTCTCTAAGGGGTTTTTCGGGGTGCTGAACACGAATCTGAAGTCCGTTTTTCGATAAAACGCTTCCTTCATGGTTATTTTCGCGTTTTTTCATCAAAATTGCTCAAAAAAAACTCTGTTTAATCCTTTCAAACCTACTCTCTAAGGGTTTTTCGGGGTGCTGAACACGAATCTGAAGTCCGTTTTTCGATAAAACGCTTCCTTCATGGTTATTTTCGCATTTTTTTCATCAAAATTGCTCAAAAATAAACTCTGTTTAATCCCTTTCAAACCTACTCTCTAAGGGGTTTTTCGGGGTGCTGAACACGAATCTGAAGTCCTTTTTTCGATAAAACGCTTCCTTCATGGTTATTTTCGCGTTTTTTCATCAAAATTGCTCAAAAATTAACTCTGTTTAATCGCTTTCAAACCTACTCTCTAAGGGTTTTTTCGGGGTGCTGAACACGAATCTGAAGTCCTTTTTTCGATAAAACGCTTCCTTCATGGTTATTTTCGCGATTTTTCATCAAAATTGCTCAAAAATAAACTCTGTTTAATCGCTTTCAAACCTACTCTCTAAGGGGTTTTTCGGGGTGCTGAACACGAATCTGAAGTCCGTTTTTCGATAAAATTCTTCCTTCATGGTTATTTTCGCGTTTTTTCATCAAAATTGCTCAAAAATTAACTCTGTTTAATCGCTTTCAAACCTACTCTCTAAGGGGTTTTCGGGGTGCTGAACACGAATCTGAAGTCCGTTTTTCGATAAAACGCTTCCTTCATGGTTATTTTCGCGTTTTTTCATCAAAATTGCTCAAAAATAAACTCTGTTTAATCGCTTTCAAACCTACTCTCTAAGGGGTTTTTCGGGGTGCTGAACACGAATCTGAAGTCCTTTTTTCGATAAAACGGTTCCTTCATGGTTATTTTCGCGTTTTTTCATCAAAATTGCTCAAAAATTAACTCTGTTTAATCGCTTTCAAACCTACTCTCTAAGGGGTTTTTCGGGGTGCTGAACACGAATCTGAAGTCCTTTTTTCGATAAAACGCTTCCTTCATGGTTATTTTCGCGTTTTTTCATCAAAATTGCTCAAAAATTAACTCTGTTTAATCGCTTTCAAACCTACTCTCTAAGGGGTTTTCGGGGTGCTGAACACGAATCTGAAGTCCTTTTTTCGATAAAACGCTTCCTTCATGGTTATTTTCGCGTTTTTTCATCAAAATTGCTCAAAAATTAACTCTGTTTAATCGCTTTCAAACCTACTCTCTAAGGGGTTTTTCGGGGTGCTGAACACGAATCTGAAGTCCTTTTTTCGATAAAACGCTTCCTTCATGGTTATTTTCGCGTTTTTTCATCAAAATTGCTCAAAAATTAACTCTGTTTAATCGCTTTCAAACCTACTCTCTAAGGGGTTTTTCGGGGTGCTGAACACGAATCTGAAGTCCTTTTTTCGATAAAACGCTTCCTTCATGGTTATTTTCGCGTTTTTTCATCAAAATTGCTCAAAAATTAACTCTGTTTAATCGCTTTCAAACCTACTCTCTAAGGGGTTTTTCGGGGTGCTGAACACGAATCTGAAGTCCTTTTTTTTTCGATAAAACGCTTCCTTCATGGTTATTTTCGCGTTTTTTCATCAAAATTGCTCAAAAATTAACTCTGTTTAATCGCTTTCAAACCTACTCTCTAAGGGGTTTTTCGGGGTGCTGAACACGAATCTGAAGTCCTTTTTTCGATAAAACGCTTCCTTCATGGTTATTTTCGCGTTTTTTCATCAAAATTGCTCAAAAAATTAACTCTGTTTAATCGCTTTCAAACCTACTCTCTAAGGGGTTTTTCGGGGTGCTGAACACGAATCTGAAGTCCTTTTTTCGATAAAACGCTTCCTTCATGGTTATTTTCGCGTTTTTTCATCAAAATTGCTCAAAAATTAACTCTGTTTAATCGCTTTCAAACCTACTCTCTAAGGGGTTTTTCGGGGTGCTGAACACGAATCTGAAGTCCTTTTTTCGATAAAACGCTTCCTTCATGGTTATTTTCGCGTTTTTTCATCAAAATTGCTCAAAAATAAACTCTGTTTAATCGCTTTCAAACCTACTCTCTAAGGGGTTTTTCGGGGTGCTGAACACGAATCTGAAGTCCTTTTTTCGATAAAACGCTTCCTTCATGGTTATTTTCGCGTTTTTTCATCAAAATTGCTCAAAAATTAACTCTGTTTAATCGCTTTCAAACCTACTCTCTAAGGGGTTTTTCGGGGTGCTGAACACGAATCTGAAGTCCTTTTTTCGATAAAACGCTTCCTTCATGGTTATTTTCGCGTTTTTTCATCAAAATTGCTCAAAAATTAACTCTGTTTAATCGCTTTCAAACCTACTCTCTAAGGGGTTTTTCGGGGTGCTGAACACGAATCTGAAGTCCTTTTTCGATAAAACGCTTCCTTCATGGTTATTTTCGCGTTTTTTCATCAAAATTGCTCAAAAATTAACTCTGTTTAATCGCTTTCAAACCTACTCTCTAAGGGGTTTTTCGGGGTGCTGAACACGAATCTGAAGTCGTTTTTTCGATAAAACGCTTCCTTCATGGTTATTTTCGCGTTTTTTCATCAAAATTGCTCAAAAATAAACTCTGTTTAATCGCTTTCAAACCTACTCTCTAAGGGGTTTTTCGGGGTGCTGAACACGAATCTGAAGTCCTTTTTTCGATAAAACGCTTCCTTCATGGTTATTTTCGCGTTTTTTCATCAAAATTGCTCAAAAATAAACTCTGTTTAATCGCTTTCAAACCTACTCTCTAAGGGGTTTTTCGGGGTGCTGAACACGAATCTGAAGTCCTTTTTTCGATAAAACGCTTCCTTCATGGTTATTTTCGCGTTTTTTCATCAAAATTGCTCAAAAATAAACTCTGTTTAATCGCTTTCAAACCTACTCTCTAAGGGGTTTTTCGGGGTGCTGAACACGAATCTGAAGTCCTTTTTTCGATAAAACGCTTCCTTCATGGTTATTTTCGCGTTTTTTCATCAAAATTGCTCAAAAATTAACTCTGTTTAATCGCTTTCAAACCTACTCTCTAAGGGGTTTTTCGGGGTGCTGAACACGAATCTGAAGTCCTTTTTTCGATAAAACGCTTCCTTCATGGTTATTTTCGCGTTTTTTCATCAAAATTGCTCAAAAATTAACTCTGTTTAATCGCTTTCAAACCTACTCTCTAAGGGGTTTTCGGGGTGCTGAACACGAATCTGAAGTCCTTTTTTCGATAAAACGCTTCCTTCATGGTTATTTTCGCGTTTTTTCATCAAAATTGCTCAAAAATTAACTCTGTTTAATCGCTTTCAAACCTACTCTCTAAGGGGTTTTTCGGGGTGCTGAACACGAATCTGAAGTCCTTTTTTCGATAAAACGCTTCCTTCATGGTTATTTTCGCGTTTTTTCATCAAAATTGCTCAAAAATTAACTCTGTTTAATCGCTTTCAAACCTACTCTCTAAGGGGTTTTTCGGGGTGCTGAACACGAATCTGAAGTCCTTTTTTCGATAAAACGCTTCCTTCATGGTTATTTTCGCGTTTTTTCATCAAAATTGCTCAAAAATTAACTCTGTTTAATCGCTTTCAAACCTACTCTCTAAGGGGTTTTTCGGGGTGCTTTTTCATCAATATTGCTCAAAAATTAACTCTGTTTAATCGCTTTCAAACCTACTCTCTAAGGGGTTTTTCGGGGTGCTGAACACGAATCTGAAGTCCGTTTTTCGATAAAACGCTTCCTTCATGGTTATTTTCGCGTTTTTTCATCAAAATGTCTCAAAAATTAACTCTGTTTAATCGCTTTCAAACCTACTCTCTAAGGGGTTTTTCGGGGTGCTGAACACGAATCTGAAGTCCGTTTTTCGATAAAACGCTTCCTTCATGGTTATTTTCGCGTTTTTTCATCAAAATTGCTCAAAAATTAACTCTGTTTAATCGCTTTCAAACCTACTCTCTAAGGGGTTTTTCGGGGTGCTGAACACGAATCTGAAGTCCGTTTTTCGATAAAACGCTTCCTTCATGGTTATTTTCGCGTTTTTTCATCAAAATTGCTCAAAAATTAACTCTGTTTAATCCCTTTCAAACCTACTCTCTAAGGGGTTTTTCGGGGTGCTGAACACGAATCTGAAGTCCGTTTTTCGATAAAACGCTTCCTTCATGGTTATTTTCGCGTTTTTTCATCAAAATTGCTCAAAAATTAACTCTGTTTAATCGCTTTCAAACCTACTCTCTAAGGGGTTTTTCGGGGTGCTGAACACGAATCTGAAGTCCGTTTTTCGATAAAACGCTTCCTTCATGGTTATTTTCGCGTTTTTTCATCAAAATTGCTCAAAAATTAACTCTGTTTAATCGCTTTCAAACCTACTCTCTAAGGGGTTTTTCGGGGTGCTGAACACGAATCTGAAGTCCGTTTTTCGATAAAACGCTTCCTTCATGGTTATTTTCGCGTTTTTTCATCAAAATTGCTCAAAAATTAACTCTGTTTAATCGCTTTCAAACCTACTCTCTAAGGGGTTTTTCGGGGTGCTGAACACGAATCTGAAGTCCGTTTTTCGATAAAACGCTTCCTTCATGGTTATTTTCGCGTTTTTTCATCAAAATTGCTCAAAAATTAACTCTGTTTAATCGCTTTCAAACCTACTCTCTAAGGGGTTTTTCGGGGTGCTGAACACGAATCTGAAGTCCGTTTTTCGATAAAACGCTTCCTTCATGGTTATTTTCGCGTTTTTTCATCAAAATTGCTGAAAAATTATCTCTGTTTAATCCCTTTCAAACCTACTCTCTAAGGGGTTTTTCGGGGTGCTGAACACAAATCTGAAGTCGGTTTTTCGATGAAACGCTTCCTTCATGGTTATTTTCGCGGTTTTTCATCAAAATTGCTCAAAAATTATCTCTGTTTAATCCCTTTCAAACCTACTCTCTAAGTTGTTTTTCGGGGTGCTGAACACGAATCTGAAGTCCGTTTTCGATAAAACGCTTCCTTCATGGTTATTTTCGCGATTTTTCATCAAAATTGCTCAAACATTATCTCTGTTTAATCGCTTTCAAACCTACTCTCTAAGGGGTTTTTCGGGGTGCTGAACACGAATCTGAAGTCCGTTTTTCGATAAAACGCTTCCTTCATGGTTATTTTCGCGTTTTTTCATCAAAATTGCTCAAAAATTAACTCTGTTTAATCGCTTTCAAACCTACTCTCTAAGGGGTTTTTCGGGGTGCTGAACACGAATCTGAAGTCCGTTTTTCGATAAAACGCTTCCTTCATGGTTATTTTCGCGTTTTTTCATCAAAATTGCTCAAAAATTAACTCTGTTTAATCGCTTTCAAACCTACTCTCTAAGGGGTTTTTCGGGGTGCTGAACACGAATCTGAAGTCCGTTTTTCGATAAAACGCTTCCTTCATGGTTATTTTCGCGTTTTTTCATCAAAATTGCTCAAAAATTAACTCTGTTTAATCGCTTTCAAACCTACTCTCTAAGGGGTTTTTCGGGGTGCTGAACACGAATCTGAAGTCCGTTTTTCGATAAAACGCTTCCTTCATGGTTATTTTCGCGTTTTTTCATCAAAATTGCTCAAAAATTAACTCTGTTTAATCGCTTTCAAACCTACTCTCTAAGGGGTTTTTCGGGGTGCTGAACACGAATCTGAAGTCCGTTTTTCGATAAAACGCTTCCTTCATGGTTATTTTCGCGATTTTTCATCAAAATTGCTCAAAAATTATCTCTGTTTAATCCCTTTCAAACCTACTCTCTAAGGGGTTTTTCGGGGTGCTGAACACAAATCTGAAGTCCGTTTTTCGATGAAACGCTTCCTTCATGGTTATTTTCGCGATTTTTCATCAAAATTGCTCAAAAATTATCTCTGTTTAATCCCAATTCAAACCTACTCTCTAAGTTGTTTTTCGGGGTGCTGAACACGAATCTGAAGTCCGTTTTTCGATAAAACGCTTCCTTCATGGTTATTTTCGCGTTTTTTCATCAAAATTGCTCAAAAATTAACTCTGTTTAATCGCTTTCAAACCTACTCTCTAAGGGGTTTTTCGGGGTGCTGAACACGAATCTGAAGTCCGTTTTTCGATAAAACGCTTCCTTCATGGTTATTTTCGCGTTTTTTCATCAAAATTGCTCAAAAATTAACTCTGTTTAATCGCTTTCAAACCTACTCTCTAAGGGGTTTTTCGGGGTGCTGAACACGAATCTGAAGTCCGTTTTTCGATAAAACGCTTCCTTCATGGTTATTTTCGCGTTTTTTCATCAAAATTGCTCAAAAATTAACTCTGTTTAATCGCTTTCAAACCTACTCTCTAAGGGGTTTTTCGGGGTGCTGAACACGAATCTGAAGTCCGTTTTTCGATAAAACGCTTCCTTCATGGTTATTTTCGCGTTTTTTCATCAAAATTGCTCAAAAATTAACTCTGTTTAATCGCTTTCAAACCTACTCTCTAAGGGGTTTTTCGGGGTGCTGAACACGAATCTGAAGTCCGTTTTTCGATAAAACGCTTCCTTCATGGTTATTTTCGCGTTTTTTCATCAAAATTGCTCAAAAATTAACTCTGTTTAATCGCTTTCAAACCTACTCTCTAAGGGGTTTTTCGGGGTGCTGAACACGAATCTGAAGTCCGTTTTTCGATAAAACGCTTCCTTCATGGTTATTTTCGCGTTTTTTCATCAAAATTGCTCAAAAATTAACTCTGTTTAATCGCTTTCAAACCTACTCTCTAAGGGGTTTTTCGGGGTGCTGAACACGAATCTGAAGTCCGTTTTTCGATAAAACGCTTCCTTCATGGTTATTTTCGCGTTTTTTCATCAAAATTGCTCAAAAATTAACTCTGTTTAATCCCTTTCAAACCTACTCTCTAAGGGGTTTTTCGGGGTGCTGAACACGAATCTGAAGTCCGTTTTTCGATAAAACGCTTCCTTCATGGTTATTTTCGCGTTTTTTCATCAAAATTGCTCAAAAATTAACTCTGTTTAATCGCTTTCAAACCTACTCTCTAAGGGGTTTTTCGGGGTGCTGAACACGAATCTGAAGTCCTTTTTTCGATAAAACGCTTCCTTCATGGTTATTTTCGCGTTTTTTCATCAAAATTGCTCAAAAATTAACTCTGTTTAATCGCTTTCAAACCTACTCTCTAAGGGGTTTTTCGGGGTGCTGAACACGAATCTGAAGTCCGTTTTTCGATAAAACGCTTCCTTCATGGTTATTTTCGCGTTTTTTCATCAAAATTGCTCAAAAATTAACTCTGTTTAATCGCTTTCAAACCTACTCTCTAAGGGGTTTTTCGGGGTGCTGAACACGAATCTGAAGTCCGTTTTTCGATAAAACGCTTCCTTCATGGTTATTTTCGCGTTTTTTCATCAAAATTGCTCAAAAATTAACTCTGTTTAATCGCTTTCAAACCTACTCTCTAAGGGGTTTTTCGGGGTGCTGAACACGAATCTGAAGTCCGTTTTTCGATAAAACGCTTCCTTCATGGTTATTTTCGCGTTTTTTCATCAAAATTGCTCAAAAATTAACTCTGTTTAATCGCTTTCAAACCTACTCTCTAAGGGGTTTTTCGGGGTGCTGAACACGAATCTGAAGTCCGTTTTTCGATAAAACGCTTCCTTCATGGTTATTTTCGCGGTTTTTCATCAAAATTGCTCAAAAATAAACTCTGTTTAATCGCTTTCAAACCTACTCTCTAAGGGTTTTTCGGGGTGCTGAACACGAATCTGAAGTCCGTTTTTCGATAAAACGCTTCCTTCATGGTTATTTTCGCGTTTTTTCATCAAAATTGCTCAAAAATTATCTCTGTTTAATCGCTTTCAAACCTACTCTTTAAGGGGTTTTTATGGGAGCTGAACACGAATCTGAAGTCATTTTTTCGATAAAACGCTTCCTTCATGGTTATTTTCGCGTTTTTTCATCAAAATTGCTCAAAAATTAACTCTGTTTAATCGCTTTCAAACCTACTCTCTAAGGGGTTTTTCGGGGTGCTGAACACGAATCTGAAGTCCGTTTTTCGATAAAACGCTTCCTTCATGGTTATTTTCGCGTTTTTTCATCAAAATTGCTCAAAAATTAACTCTGTTTAATCGCTTTCAAACCTACTCTCTAAGGGGTTTTTCGGGGTGCTGAACACGAATCTGAAGTCCGTTTTTCGATAAAACGCTTCCTTCATGGTTATTTTCGCGTTTTTTCATCAAAATTGCTCAAAAATTATCTCTGTTTAATCCTTTCAAACCTACTCTCTAAGGGGTTTTTCGGGGTGCTGAACACGAATCTGAAGTCCGTTTTTCGATAAAACGCTTCCTTCATGGTTATTTTCGCGATTTTTCATCAAAATTGCTGAAAAATTATCTCTGTTTAATCCCTTTCAAACCTACTCTCTAAGGGGTTTTTCGGGGTGCTGAACACAAATCTGAAGTCGGTTTTTCGATGAAACGCTTCCTTCATGGTTATTTTCGCGGTTTTTCATCAAAATTGCTCAAAAATTATCTATGTTTAATCCCTTTCAAACCTACTCTCTAAGTTGTTTTTCGGGGTGCTGAACACGAATCTGAAGTCCGTTTTCGATAAAACGCTTCCTTCATGGTTATTTTCGCGATTTTTCATCAAAATTGCTCAAACATTATCTCTGTTTAATCCCTTTCAAACCTACTCTCTAAGGGGTTTTTCGGGGTGCTGAACACGAATCTGAAGTCCTTTTTTCGATAAAACGCTTCCTTCATGGTTATTTTCGCGATTTTTCATCAAAATTGCTCAAAAATTATCTCTGTTTAATCCCTTTCAAACCTACACCCTCTAAGGGGTTTTTTGGGGTGCTGAACACGAATCTGAAGTCCGTTTTTCGATAAAACGCTTCCTTCATGGTTATTTTCGCGATTTTTCATCAAAATTGCTCAAAAATCTCTGCTCATTTTTGCCATATTGGGAAAATCTGTCAATCTTTGAGCCCCTATATCTCGATGATCGCTTGGTTAAAAATTAAGTGTAAGTAGATCCTTATATAGAAAATTTTGTCTACTTTATTTTATAATAGAGTGGTCTTTTCGTTAGGATGAGTAGTTTTCGAGTTATAGCGGAAAAACTGAAAAAAGTCCGAAAAAATCGCGGTCCCCCCCCCCCCCCTGAAGTTAGTTATGAGGTGTAGCACCCCTGGGGGGGGGGGGGGGTAGAAACAACCCAGCAAATTTACGGAACGTTGGGAATTTTCGCAAGCCCAAACCACCAGATGACTGGATTAAGATGAAAACGAAACGCATCAAAACGAATAGAAAGAGAGAAAATTATAATTTAAGAAACAGACAAACCATAAAAAAAACCTCAAAGATATGGAGTCATATAACAGGAAAACAAGATGTAGACAGTTCAATTTATGTACGAGGAGAAACCGTTTATTTTTATATATAGGTGTACTTACTCAACATCATTGAAAGAGGTTGTTAATAGATTACTTAGATGAATTAAATTAAATTTTCAAACTTCTACTACAGATGAATTTATGCGATGTATAAGAAATAGGAATAGTTTTATTCGTCACACATCGATACCTGTGGGTATTTTTCATGGATTTCATTTAAAAACGCTACAAATTCTTTCACTAGGGTTTATTATTCAATTGGCTTGCGTTCATGATTTGAATTTCTACTAAGCTTTGGAGTGTGCGTGTTTCACAGGTGATAGAGCGATTATTGAATTTCAGGAGATATGCATAGAGCTCGTAAATCTGTTCTCAACCAAAATACCTATTTGGATTGTTCAGTTGGATCATATTTGTGTGCCTCCTGAAATTCAATAATCACTCTATCACCTGTGAAACACGCACACTCCAAAGCTTAGTAGAAATTCAGATCACGAACGCAAGCCAATTGAATAATAAACCCCTGCGAAAGAATTTGCAGCGTTTCATGCTTCAACTCGTGTATCGGCTACAAAGCCTTTTAGGAGTTCACTCCAGTATCCACATTACTACATCACTAGGTTACTGCGATGAAAACATAAACAATAATAAAAAAATAAAAACGCAAATATTGCCACCATAAATCGGGCCGTATATCGGGAATGGTTTGAGCTACGAACCTGGGGAAGGGCTCATTCGATTCCTCATGGAAAGTTCTTCAAAAAGAGTCCAAATTTAGGCCGCCTTGACCTTTTTTGAGGTTTCTAGGGATTTTACAAAACTTTGGCAACCCTTAAAGAGCACTTTGAATTAAGTGAGAGTGCTGGCTAAAGAATTGAGGCGTTGTCGGATCAACAAGGATTTTTCCTAAAAATTTCAGATTTTTTGCTCCAGCCGTTTGTTAGGAATCGTGCGTACGGCGGACGGACGGAAAAATTTTTATTGCAGATTCGGATTCTACACCCTTTGAAACGTAAACCATACAATTTTCATGGGGGGTTAGAATTTTTTTTTTTTCAAGAGCGATTACAATGGTTTATGGTTGAATAATAAATAAAAAGCCACAGTTAATAAAATAAAATGATCTCGACCTATTTAATATCACCTTACCTACCGAAATAATTCTAATTAATTCCCTGTAAAACCCCTTCCGACATACAATATGGTTTAGAGTCCCTACCATCAACGCGAATTTTAAAGGACGAATTATTATACAACGATTTTAGAGTGTTTTCAAATTTAGCACTGATATTTTGCGAAAACAATTTTTAATTAAAAAAATAATTTTCGATAATGACCAATCCAACTAGGTACCTAACAAATTCACACTAGGATTTGTCGTACAAATAACCTTCCAATAGGAGGATGCAATCCACAAAGCACGCTCGCTATGCGGGTCTATTTGCCTGATTTTACAGGAGGAATAATGGGAAAATTAAATTAAAAAATTTTTAATCTATTATCTTGATAAGGCAATCTAATCTTAATTTAAGACTCAGTTCATTCATCAGTGGTGAATCACCAACTACTGGTGATTAAAATCGATCAGAATAATAGAATCGAACGACAAACTATGGATGTGTGAACTATTGAAGAGAAAAGTTGTTTCTTTTGGTGAACCGAATCCGGATTCGTTCATTCCGTCAAACGATTCAGATCCTCGGACTTGTTCCAGTTCAGTGGCGGACCGAATCCGCAATCGAGCCTTCTCATTGGCCAAGCAACGACCCGCATCAGCCAATGGTATTTGATTATTTCGGCGCCGGGTCGCATTTGATTTCGAAGACTCGTCCCTTTTATCGAGTCCGTTACACGAATAGATGAAGTTGTTTTGATTTGTATACCACTTCCTATTGTTCCGTTGTTAACAACCGAACAGTACAGAGAAGGCGAATCGGAAATGCTATTACGTTAGAGGGACGATCGAGTAGAATCCATCGGCTGTGTGTCGGGAGTTTTTTCCCTGCGAAGTGGATGGATGCTAAAGGTGGATTCACACTCGCGGTAGCGGGAACGTCAGACCACAGTCAGGTCAGAGTCAAGGGGCCACCCATTCACATTGCAACGTCAGATCACGTCAGGGCAGGCCGGTCTATTCCGCGCTTCAGCTGTAGTGGCACGATCCGAGAAAAAAAAAAAAAAAAACGTCTTCCAAGTGGGTGTGGCACATAGCTTCCTCGTATCCATAACATGTCTGTATAGATCATTGAAAATTATTATTGACTAAAGAACTTCGTTCAATTAGGCGAAGTAAATATTGAATTAGGGTAAATTTATTCTTATGCAGGAGCATAACTTGAGAAAATAAAGGTAGGCATGTTCAACTATTGAACAAACTGTAAAATATACCTAATAATAAAAATTTACATTGACGCTGAATGAATAGATGACTGAATTGATAAATCATTATTGTGACATTTCTAAAAATAAAATATAAGCATCTTTCAATGACGGATCAAATAATGTTGGGTTGACTGCAGCGTCGTTGCAAAGTACACAACTGCCGTCATCCCTCCGCACAGTGGCTGTATAATGTCAAGAAAAAACAGTCCTGCCGTGATGGAAGACGACGGCAGTGCAGGCATAGGATATTCCAAAAATATTACATCAGTCCTAACAATCCCTGAAAATTTCATCGAAATCAGTCATGAACTCCCGGGGTTATGAGCGTAACAAGGATTTCACGTTTGCGCATGCGCAGAGGCAACTATTGTTCCGGGGGTCATGAAACTCATAGGGGACCATCTACACCCCGACCCGCACAATCCCTGAAAATTTCATCAAAATCGGACTATAACTTCGTGTAGTTTTGCCCGTAACAAGGAGTTGCTGACAGACAGACAGACACACAGACAGACAGACACGGAACCAAAATTGTTCAGAAAGGTCTAAAACGCAAAATGCGAGTGGAATTTTTGATTTTGGAGACAAAAAAATTTTCACATTCCGAAAGTGAAAACAATGCTTCCGTTACCTTGGTAGACTCGGAAGCAATTGGTATAAAATCGACCCGGCATACTTGCCTAAGCTAAGTATTAAGAAAAAAGGACCTACGTGAGGGAACTACCAGATATGAAGTTACCCAACATTATCTATTATTAATAACCAAAAATGTTATTACGTATTATTTTACACCTACTTACTACTTCTATTATTGGATACCTGGCCAGTTAACAAATAGGTAGGTATATTACCAATGCAACAGGATAAAAAATGTGTTACAAACATAGGCGGCTTAGCCCCCCCCCCCCCCCCCAGATTTGTCGGACAACCTAAAGTTTATATATACCTAATCCAAGTAATAACCTTGATTTTTTTAGTTAAAAAACTACATATTTTTTAATTGAATCCGATTAAACATAGTGTCAGTTAAACAAAGATTAAACAATAATTGTAAAATTAACTATTATTTTAAATTAAATAACACATGAGACATGTTTGTTTATATCAGCAAAATTACTTTACAATAGTAAACATTGTTTTACTGTAGTAAACAGTGTCATGATGGATTTTCTCAGGTGATAAACACGTATAGAAAACAGGTAATTACACAGTAGTGTGGCAAAAAATATATGTTATGTACCTATACATTAAAATGATGAAATATATTTTAAAAATCGCGTTTTTGGATAATGCTTTTTTCGGCAATTACAGCATATTTTGCACATTTGACCCCATTTTCGGAATCTGCGTTAAATTTCCTATAAGAAAAGTTACTTTGATTTTCCAAAACGAAAATTTTTCAAAGATGAAATTTTTCGCAAAGGAAATTTTACATCAAAAATGGAAAACTTGTGACCACAAAAATAATTTTTTTCGTTGTCAAATTTGATAAAAACTTTTCTCACTTCTAAGCTTTCCAACGGCGTCTCAACCATTTAATTCTGATTGGAATTGACGGAGAAATTAAACGAATACGTGTAGTTCGTTTTCGTAAGTTGGTAGGTGAACGAATGGGCCAAGAAACTGAAATGTTCCGGCATTCAACCACACGTTTGATTGGGCGTTAAATTTCCTGTAAGAAGAGTTCAATATCACAATTCTTCAAAACTCCCGGGGTGAAATTGCCAATTCTGATAAAGGTAAAAAAATCCGACAATTTCACGAACAAACTGTAATGCCGGAAAACATTAATTGAAATCGAGAAAAATTTTCTGTGGATATCGTACGTCACCTACCAACTTACGTTAAAACGAACTACAAATTGGCATTCGAACTTTAATTTCTCCGTCAATTCCAATCAGAATTAAATGGTTGGTGCCGTTGGAAAGCTTAGAAGTGAGAAAAGTTTTTATCAAATTTGACAACGAAAAAAAAACGAGAAAAATTTCACTTTGCGAAAAATGTTCATCTTTGATTGAAAATTTCAGATGCGTTTTGGAAATCAAAGTAACTTCATCTTATAGGAAAAACGCAGATTTGAAATTCGAGAAAAAAGCATTTTAATGGCGAAAAACGCGCTCTTTAAAAATAGCATATCTCAGCAAAAAATCGCGGTTGGCGGCGATTGGAAAGATGTAGTTTCATGAAATTTTTTTTTTTACAATTTGCGGTAAAAAATTATGTTTACCTATACAGGGTGGAATCAGTGTGAAAATTTTTTTTGGGTAAAAACTACATCGAAAATGAAGTAGAATGCCGCCAGAGTGGGGGTAATATCTCAGTCCATTGGATAGTTATGATTTTCACGCCAAAATCGCGTTTTCTGGAACACTAAAGCGTCCGTTTTAATTTTATTATACATTTTCAGATTCAGCATTAAATTTCCTATAAGATAAACATAATTTCAACCTTATAAAATTTCGATAACTCTGTTCATAATCGCAGTGAAAGGAAAAATTTGAAAAATTTGAAATTTTTCGATAAAATTCGAAACAGAGTCGACGTTCCAAAAATAGGCCAAGAGGTTGTCAAATCTCATAAAAACTTCCTCATTTCATGAGCTTTCCAACGGTATACTCAATTTCAGGATTACGACATTTTTTCTTTGAGAAATTAAGTTTCAAATACAAAAAACCAAGGTGGGGGCGTCAATCTTGGTAGGGAAGGGGGTGCAAGAAGTTACTCACGTTCGTTAGGGGATTTCTGAAACAAGAAGTCTACAAAACGCAGGTGAACACAGAAGAAGAGTTGAGGGATAAATTGTAGCAGCAGCTCAAAAACTTCAGGAGAAGTTAACTCTCTCAGTTACTGTGAAAGCTATTCGAAAACGACCTAGGTTATGCATTCGTAACAGGGGACGTCAGTTCGAACAAATGTTCATCTAAATTCATTTTTGGTTGTTGTATTTTGCAGGTTTTTTAACAGAAAATAAAGAAACAGAAAGAAATAAGAACGTGAGTAACTCCTTGCACCCCCTTCCCTACCAAGATTGACGCCCCACCCTGGTTTTTTGTATCTGAAACTTAATTTCTCAAAGAAAAAATGTCGTAATCCTGAAATTGAGTATACCGTTGGAAAGCTCATGAAATGAGGAAGTTTTTATGAGATTTGACAACTTCTTGGCCTATTTTTGGAACGTCGACTCTGTTTCGAATTTTATCGAAAAATTTCAAATTTTTCAAATTTTCCCTTTCACTGCGATTATGAACAGAGTTATCGAAATTTTATAAGGTTGAAATTATGTTTATCATATATGAAATTTAATGCTGAATCCGAAAATGTATAATCAAATTAAAACGGACGCTTCAGTGTTCCAGAAAACGCGATTTCATGGCGTGAGGTCGGAGTTGACCGTGAAAGCACTAAAAAAATCATAACTATCCAATTGACTGAGATATTAACCCCACTCTGGCAGCATTCTACTCCATTTTCGATGTAGTTTTACCCAAAAAAAATTTTCACACTGATCCCCCTCCACCCTGTATATTAAAATATAATATTTATCTAGATATTTAAATATATATATATATTTACGGGCTATAGCGCCCGTTAGCCCCCCCAGAAAAATCAGTCTAGAGCCGCCTATGGTTACAAACTTCCTTAAATTGTTTGCCCTATTTGATCCCTTGATTTCCTTTGCACTTCTGAAAAGAATGGATGAGAAAAATCGTTAAGAAACCGCTGTTCCCGAACGCACTCAATCAACTTTTCGTCATACATTGGAAATTACAACTAAAAAAGAAAGAAGGTGGAATAAATCAGAAACGAAAATCAGAACAGAAATGGTGAGAGTTGTTAGGAAAGTAATTCGATTACCCATTACAAATTCCAATTACTTTTGAAGACAGGTAATCGCGATTACCATTCCAATTACCTACTGTAATGGTAATCGAAAAACCGATTCCCTTTTCCGATTACAAATAATGGTAATCGAAAAAACGATTACGATTACTTGTAATCGGAAAAAGTAATCGTCATTCATTACCATTACAGTAATCGGAATGGAGTACTGGTAATTCGATTACTTTTTTTAATCCGATTACTCCATTGATAGATTGCAAATTTGATGCCACAATGATAGATGAAACAATGTTATCTATTTATTATCGTACGATACAGATGTCATCTATTTAACACTTGCTATTCGCTTTATTATACATCGATTGTAAAAGTGTAAAAGTCCGTAAGTTGAAATTTTTCGAAAATAGGGTTATGACATATCCTGGTGAATTCTCGTGAAACATTTTTATTTTTCGTTATTTTCTGTAAAAAGTGTTTTCCCTTCTAAATCGGCTTGTTTTTTTTTGTAAGGAATTAAACTCGGAATTAATTAAAAGTAATCGGAATGACGATTACCATTACTTGTAATCGGAAAAAGTAATCGTTTTAACGCCCATTACGCGTAACCATTACAGTAATGGGAATGGTAATCGCGATTACCTCTGGAGTAATTTCAACCCCAAAACTTCGGATTTTCAATCTCCTTTTTACTGAAATTGTTACTAACTAAATATAGGTCATTACAATGAAAGTAATCGGAAAATTATTCATTATTCAAAGTAATGATTACATCTCAACTCTGGTGAGAAAGAGAACGATAAAACCCGTTCCGTTTTGAACGCTGGGCGGGCGAGCCGACGGGAGGTGACTGGAGGAAGATTTGACGTTGACGTTCCCGCTACCTCGGGCGTGGCGGGTGGGGTGGGGACTCGCCGAGACCTGCGCGCCGTTCCTTCCACCGGATCAGTCCCCCCTCCGGCTCCGCTAGCGTAGTTCCCCCCTCGGCTCAGTCTTCGTAACAGCTCGGGCCACGTAGCAGCTCGTTCCGTCGGGCGCGTTCTTTCCGAATCCCTCGCATCGCGAATGCGAACCATTCGATACATCGTAGTCCGAATTGTTTTCTTTTTCGATTTGTTTACTCGTTGAGATTTCTATTGTCGGTGCTTTCAAGTCCGGTAGTGTAATTTCGCGTTAAAGATCGGGCTACAGAGAAAAAAATCGGGCGGTGAAGCAGCGAGAAATACGAAGTCGACTGGAAGCGGTAAGTCATTTATCAGTTCATTATTCAATTATTTCGATAAAGAATGTTCTTTGTGTGTCTAACAAAGTAATCTATTAATCTATTAATTTATAGATTTCAATGCGGCCGTAGCCCGTTAGAGGGAATTTGGCCGTTCCGTGAATTTGAACCCGATAGGGTGAACGGTGAACAAACCATTGGGGTCCAAAGGTGATGTGTTTAGTTTCTTCTAGTTTCACATATCAAACACAAATTCCTAAATCAATCCTTCTAGTATTGTACACGGGGAGGCTCTTAATGAACGAACCACTCTTTCTTTTTCCGTTGATTGTGGAGAAATCAAAAAGATCTTTTGCAAAGAATTTAACCATTGCATTTTTGCGCATCGCGCATGCGCGCACCAACTTTGTTTTTTTGAATGGAACCCCCAATTTTTATACCAGAATCGGATTCTACATCCAATTTTATGAACATTTTACTTCGACGTCTTTTTTTTGGACGCACCCAGGAGCGTCCAGAAGCGCCAAAATTTAGCTTACGTGGTGGTTTAAAAACGCTGCAAATTCTCTCACTGGGTTTTATCATTCAATTTCATTCATTTGGCTTGTATTCATGATTTGAATTTCCACTAAGCTTTGGAGTGTGCTTGTTTCACAGGTGATAGATCGATTATTGAATTTCAGGAGGGACATAAATATGATCAACTGATCAATCCAAATAGGTATTTTGATTGAGAACTGATTTAAGTGCTCTATTCATATCCCCTTTACTCAAAAAGAGGGAATATTTTCTACTTTTTCAGTGAAGCAGCGAGAAATACGCAGTCGACTGGAAGCGGTAAGTCATTTATCAGTTCATTATTCAATTTTTGGATAAAGAATGTTCTTTGTGTGTCTAATAAAGTAATCTATTAATCTATTAATTTATAGATTTCATTGTGGCCGTAGCCCATTAGAGGGAATTTGGGGTCCAAAATTGTTGTGCCCAGTTTCTTCTAGTTTCACATCTCAAATAAACATAAGTGCAATTCCTAAATCAATCCTTCTAGTAATGTATACGGGCTGGCTCGTAATGAACGAACCACCCTTTCTGTTTCCGTTGATTGTGTAGAAATCAAAAAACTTGTCGAAGTAACCTCCCCTTATTTTTTTTGAAAAGAATTTAACCATTGCATTTTCGCGCATGCGCGAACCAACTTTGTTTTTTCTTATGGAACCCCTCAATTTTGGTTGCAGAATCGGATTCTACATCCAATTTTATGAACATTTTACTTCGACGGCTTTTTTTTTTTTGGACGCACCCAGGAGCGTCCAGAAGCGCCCAAAGTTTGCCTGCGCCTAAAACGTGGTTGTTTAAAAACGCTGCAAATTCTCTCACTGGGGTTTATTATTCAATTTCATTCAATTGGCTTGCATTCATGATTTGAATTTCTACTAAGCTTTGGAGTGTACGTGTTTCACAGGTGATAGATCGATTATTGAATTTCAGGAGGGACACAAATATGATCAACTGATCAATCTAAATAGGTATTTTGGTTGAGAACTGATTTAAGTGCTCTATTCATATCCCCTTTACTCAAAAAGAGGGTCAATCTCAAATTTGGAACGATTTTTTAGAAATTTCATGCGCGAACCAACTTTGTTTTTTTTATGGAACCCTGGGCGGTTGCAGAATCAGGGATTCTACATCCAATTTTATGAACATTTTACTTACGGCGGGTTTTTTTTCACCTAGGAAGAAGCGCCCAAAGTTTGCATTGCTAAAACGTGGTTGAATGAAAATTTCTCACTCGGGTTTTATCATTCAATAGTCATTTGGCTTGTATTCATGATTTGAATCAACGTTAAATCAGGTGATAGATCGATTATTGAATTTCAGGAGGCACACAAATATGATCAACTGATCAATCCAAATATGTATTTTGATTGAGAACTGATTTAAGTGCTCTATTCATGTCCCCTTTACTCAAAAAGAGGGAATATTTTCTACTTTTTCAGTGAAGCAGCGAGAAATACGCAGTCGACTGGAAGCGGTAAGTCATTTATCAGTTCATTATTCAATTTTTGGATAAAGAATGTTCTTTGTGTGTCTAATAAAGTAATCTATTAATCTATTAATTTATAGATTTCATTGTGGCCGTAGCCCATTAGAGGGAATTTGGGGTCCAAAATTGTTGTGCCCAGTTTCTTCTAGTTTCACATCTCAAATAAACATAAGTGCAATTCCTAAATCAATCCTTCTAGTAATGTATACGGGCTGGCTCGTTATGAACGAACCACCCTTTCTGTTTCCGTTGATTGTGTAGAAATCAAAAAACTTGTCGAAGTAACCTCCCCTTATTTTTTTTGAAAAGAATTTAACCATTGCATTTTCGCGCATGCGCGAACCAACTTTGTTTTTTCTTATGGAACCCCTCAATTTTGGTTGCAGAATCGGATTCTACATCCAATTTTATGAACATTTTACTTCGACGGCTTTTTTTTTGGACGCACCCAGGAGCGTCCAGAAGCGCCCAAAGTTTGCCTGCGCCTAAAACGTGGTTGTTTAAAAACGCTGCAAATTCTCTACTGGGGTTTATTATTCAATTGGCTTGCGTTCATGATTTGAATTTCTACTAAGCTTTGGAGTGTACGTGTTTCACAGGTGATAGATCGATTATTGAATTTCAGGAGGCACACAAATATGATCAACTGATCAATCCAAATAGGTATTTTGGTTGAGAACTGATTTAAGTGCTCTATTCATATCCCCTTTACTCAAAAAGAGGGAATATTTTATATTTTATTAGTAGGTATATCACAATGGTAATAGCAATATTTAAAATGATAAACCGTAAATAATAGAGCACTTAAATCAGTTCTCAACCAAAATACCTATTTGGATTGATCAGTTGATCATATTTGTGTGCCTCCTGAAAATCAATAATTCATTTCATGAATAATTAATGAAATTGTACCCAAGTGAAAGAATTTGCAATGGAAAAATATTCTATTTATCGTGATTTATTAATTGCGACTGAAAAATCAAATACATTTTATCTAGCAATTTTACATATCAAATAGGTTTACAGCAAAACGCATAGCTCAATTAATTAGCACTGAGTTCGATATTCACGCAGAAATTAAATCCAGTGGTTTGAACCTTCGTTGTCCAAAACGTAGAGCATATCCGGGTTCACGTGTTTGGAGGCGATGTTCATGCTTCCTTGCGTATTTTGCAATAATTTTATAGACTGTCTCCATCCTCAAATCTCGATGAATATCATCGTTTTGCATGTATCAAGGGGCTCCAACTATACTTCTCAGTATTTTATTCTGAAAGGTTTGGATTTTCTTAATATTTGATTTCTTGGCACAGCCCCAGATCTGTATCCCATAGGGAAGGATCTGCTTATATGTAAGCAGTTTGTTGTGAAGTGAGAGATGGGAATTCCTTCCCATTAGCCAATCATCCTTCTGTACTTGATTTTAAGTTCTTCTTTCTTCTTTTCTGTGTTTATTCCAGTTTAATTTGGAGTCAAGTGTCAAACCCAAGTATTTGACTGCTTCAGTATGCGGTATTTTATTTGAATTGATCTCAACATCCAAGATTGGGACTTTTCGGTTAGTGAAGTTGATGTGGGCTGATTTTGATTCGTTCAGCTTCATTCTCCACATCTTGGTCCATTTATAAACCTCAGTAGTAGACGTCTGTAGTTTGCGTGTTGCAGCTTCTATATCATCTCCAACAGAGAGGATAGCCGTATCATCTGCAAAGGTGGCAACAGTTGTGCCTCCTTGTTGGGGTAAGTCCCGTGTGTACAGGAGGTAGAGTACTAAACAACACAATGAGGGAGTATAATAACAATATTAAAAGTAAAAAAATCGTATATCCCAAATCCCCGAGGAGAGGACCACGTCGCTTCCTGGGAGACGCTTCCTCCCGCTGGGGCCATCCTTCCTTCACTGGCGGGGTCGGGGGGGGGGGGGGGGAGAAGGCCGGTTGCCGAGGGAGACGGGGGCGCGAATTCACCCGCCCAGCGTTACCCCCTGAAACGGCGATATACTCATGATAAGCCTAAAAAGGAGTTCACTCCAGTATCCACATTCACTACATCACTAGGTTACTGCGATAAAAAAAAAAAAAAGCTGTTTTGCTTCCGAGTCTACTAAAGTAGCGGAAGCATTGTTTTCACTTTCGGAATGTGAAAATTTTTTTGTCTCCAAAATCAAAAATTCTACTCGCGTTTTGCGTTTTAGACCTTTCTGAACGATTTTGGTTCCGTGTCTGTCTGTGTGGCTGTCTGTCTGACAGCAAATCCTTGTTACGGGCAAAACTACACGAAGTTATTGTCCGATTTTGATGAAATTTTCAGGGATTGTGCGGGTTGGGGTGTAGATGGTCCCCTATAGGTTTCATGACCCCCGGATCAATAGTAGCCTCTGCGCATGCGCAAACGTGAAATCCTTGTTACGCGCATAACTCCGGGAGTTCTTGACTAATTTCGATGAAATTCTCAGGGATTGTTTGGTTTGATGTGTAGATGGTCCCCTATGAGTTTCATGACCCCCGGATCAATAGTAGCCTCTGCGCATGCGCGAACGTGAAGTCCTTGTTACGGGTATAATTCCGGAAGTTCTTGACCAATTTCGATGAAATTTTCAGGGATTGTCCGGGTTGGGGTGTAGATGGTCCCCTATAGGTTTCATGACCCCCGGATCAATGGTAGCCTCTGCGCATGCGCGAACGTGAAATCTTTGTTACGCGCATAATTCTGGGAGTTCTTGACCAATTTCGATGACATTTTCAGGGATTGTTCGGTTTGATGTGCAGATGGTCCCCTATGAGTTTCATGACCCCCGGATCAATAGCAGCCTCTGCGCATGCGCAAACGAAATCTTTGTTACGCTCATAATTCCGGGAGTTCTTGACCAATTTTGATGAAATTCTCAGGGATTGTTCGGTTTGTTGTGTAGATGGTCAGCTATGAGTTTCATGACCCCCGGATCAATAGTAGCCTCTGCGCATGCGCAAACGTGAAATCCTTGCCACAAGCATAACACCGGGAGTTTTTGACCGATTTTGATGAAATTTTCAGGGATTGTTCGGACTTACTAGGTATATTTTATAGTTTGTTCAATAGTTGAACATGCCTACCTTTATTTTCTCAAGTTATGCTCCTGCATAACAATAAATTTACCCTAATTCAACATTTACTTCGCCTAATTGAACGAAGTTCTTAAGTCAATAATAATTTTCAATGATCTATACAGTCATGTTATGGATACGAGGAAGCTATGTGCCACACCCACTTGGCAGAGGTTTCTTTTTGTTTTGATCGCAGTAACCTAGTGATGTGGTGAATGTGGATGCAAATGTTGGCACCATAAATCGGGCCATACATCGGGAATGTTTTGAGCCACGGTCCTGGGGAGGGGCTCATTCGATTCCTTATGGAAAGTTCTTCAAAAAAAGTCCAAATTTAGGTAGTATCCACATTCACTACATCACTAGGTTACTGCGATCAGAAAAAATTATTTCAGATTTGGATTATACACCGTTTGAAACGTAAACCATGAAATTTTCAGGGGTGGTTAGACATTTTTTTTTCAAGAGCGATTACTATGGTTTATTATTGAATAATAAACCAAAAAAATGAAAAAATCACCTCTTCCTGGCTCTTGATAATTTTTGTTTCAGTTAGCTGAGCTTTTAGGCAGGTGGGTTAGTATCTAAATTATCTTGTCGAGACGATGTGATTTATTTTCCCTCACGCTTTTGCAAACCGGGCTATGGACTGGCTTAGGCGGGCTTAAAAATAAATCCTTTCTTCTCAATAATTTTTCTGATAAATACAACAGAAACAATAAATTCCTTCTCAGCCTTCAAAAAGTTTGGAGGCATAAAAAAGATTAAAAAAAAAAAAAAAAATTATAATAAAACAGAGAAAAATGAAGTAAATAAAATTGTTTACCTCTAGTGGATCAATTTTATTCAAACGTATTTGGCACCATAACATTCCTGTTTTCTCCGAGTATCCTTCTGGGCGCAGGAACCGAACCGCTTGCCTAAAAACTCATCTAACTAAATCAAAAATGATCAAGAGCCAGGATAACGTGATTATTCATTTTTTTTTTTTTTTTTTTTTTTTTTTTTTTTAACCACCAGGTTTCAGGCGTAGGCAAACGTTGGGCGCTCCTGGGTGCGTCCAAAAAAAAGTCGTCTAAGTAAAACGTTCATAAAATTGAATGTAGAATCCGATTCTGCAATAAAAATTGGGGGGTTCCATTTGAAAAAACAAAGTTGGTGCGCGCATGCGCGATGCGCAAAAATGCAATGGTTAAATTCTTTGCAAAAAAATAATGGGAGGTTACTTCGACAAGTTTTTTGATTTCCCCGCAATCAACAGAAATAGAAAGAGTGGTTCGTTCATTAAGAGCCAGCCTGTAGATCAATTGAACAAACAGATCAGAATGTGTGTTAAAACTAAAGTCTCGGCGTTTTGTTGTAAAGACGTGTATTAAGATTTGGGCTGAAATAGAGAATAGGTGACCCCTTCCTCTCTCAGTAGGGAAGGCCGATATTCGTAAGGACTATCGATATTGGGGAATACAAAATAACTGTGCCCGCTTCCTTTGAAATTTAAAGCTTCACTTGAAGGAAAGTTAATTCATTCTAAGAATTGAAAGGCATCTACAATAGATCTATGGTTCCTCCTATTCACATTTCAAATTCATTGCATGGGAACAACAGTGGATAAGTCTAGAAAACCTATTTGCTACTACGTATCTCTCGTTGCCTTTTTTTAAACCTCTCAAGCTTCCATTCAAATTATCACATATCTAAACTAATCAAAATTTAAAAACTTTTAAATTCCTCCGTATTAAAAAAAGGAGGGTTTTTTCAAATTTCATTTTTCCTGCTTGAAATTATTTATGATTTACCTAACTCATGTTTACCTTAGGAACCTACTCAATATTTGATCAAAGTAAATTATTATCTATTTGACTCTAAACAATAATTATTATTGAGCTGAGTTAATGTAGGTACAGGTATTTTATACAGGAGGGTGGACCCCATCTCCATTGAACGTGCAAATAGATGCACATTGGAAGAGGCTGATCTATTTGCCGACAATGGAGTCCAAGCATTTCTTTTATTATTCCGTACCATCGATAGTTAGTCACCGATAGTATCGAACTATTGATAGTGTCTCCCTATCGACTATCGGCCTTCCCTACTTATCAGGCTGTATTGATGTGTTCTAGGATCGATGTCCTTTTTTCGATAAAACGCTTCCTTCATGGTTATTTTCGCGTTTTTTTCATCAAAATTGCTCAAAAATAAACTCTGTTTAATCGCTTTCAAACCTACTCTCTAAGGGGTTTTTCGGGGTGCTGAACACGAATCTGAAGTCCTTTTTTCGATAAAACGCTTGACTCATGGTTATTTTTGCGTTTT
>JAVIWC010001468.1:0-27205 GCA_031894815.1 Creontiades dilutus
TTTCGATAAAACACTTCCTTCATGGTTATTTTCGCGTTTTTTCATCAAAATTGCTCAAAAATAAACTCTGTTTAATCGCTTTCAAACCTACTCTCTAAGGGGTTTTTCGGGGTGCTGAACACGAATCTGAAGTCCGTTTTTCGATAAAACGCTTCCTTCATGGTTATTTTCGCGTTTTTTCATCAAAATTGCTCAAAAATAAACTCTGTTTAATCCTTTCAAACCTACTCTCTAAGGGGTTTTTCGGGGTGCTGAACACGAATCTGAAGTCCGTTTTTCGATAAAACGCTTCCTTCATGGTTATTTTCGCGATTTTTCATCAAAATTGCTCAAAAATAAACTCTGTTTAATCGCTTTCAAACCTACTCTCTAAGGGGTTTTTCGGGGTGCTGAACACGAATCTGAAGTCCTTTTTTCGATAAAACGCTTCCTTCATGGTTATTTTCGCGTTTTTTCATCAAAATTGCTCAAAAATAAACTCTGTTTAATCGCTTTCAAACCTACTCTCTAAGGGGTTTTTCGGGGTGCTGAACACGAATCTGAAGTCCGTTTTTCGATAAAACGCTTCCTTCATGGTTATTTTCGCGATTTTTCATCAAAATTGCTCAAAAATAAACTCTGTTTAATCGCTTTCAAACCTACTCTCTAAGGGGTTTTTCGGGGTGCTGAACACGAATCTGAAGTCCGTTTTTCGATAAAACGCTTCCTTCATGGTTATTTTCGCGTTTTTTCATCAAAATTGCTCAAAAATAAACTCTGTTTAATCGCTTTCAAACCTACTCTCTAAGGGGTTTTTCGGGGTGCTGAACACGAATCTGAAGTCCGTTTCTCGATAAAACGCTTCCTTCATGGTTATTTTCGCGATTTTTCATCAAAATTGCTCAAAAATAAACTCTGTTTAATCCCTTTCAAACCTACTCTCTAAGGGGTTTTTCGGGGTGCTGAACACGAATCTGAAGTCCGTTTTTCGATAAAACGCTTCCTTCATGGTTATTTTCGCGATTTTTCATCAAAAATGCTCAAATATAAACTCTGTTTAATCCCTTTCAAACCTACTCTCTAAGGGGTTTTTCGGGGTGCTGAACACGAATCTGAAGTCCGTTTCTCGATAAAACGCTTCCTTCATGGTTATTTTCGCGATTTTTCATAAAAAATGCTCAAAAATAAACTCTGTTTAATCCCTTTCAAACCTACTCTCTAAGGGGTTTGTCGGGGTGCTGAACACGAATCTGAAGTCCGTTTTTCGATAAAACGCTTCCTTCATGGTTATTTTCGCGTTTTTTCATCAAAATTGCTCAAAAATTAACTCTGTTTAATCGCTTTCAAACCTACTCTCTAAGGGGTTTTTCGGGGTGCTGAACACGAATCTGAAGTCCGTTTTTCGATAAAACGCTTCCTTCATGGTTATTTTCGCGTTTTTTCATCAAAATTGCTCAAAAATTAACTCTGTTTAATCGCTTTCAAACCTACTCTCTAAGGGGTTTTTCGGGGTGCTGAACACGAATTGAAGTCCGTTTTTCGATAAAACGCTTCCTTCATGGTTATTTTCGCGTTTTTTCATCAAAATTGCTCAAAAATTAACTCTGTTTAATCGCTTTCAAACCTACTCTCTAAGGGGTTTTTCGGGGTGCTGAACACGAATCTGAAGTCCGTTTTTCGATAAAACGCTTCCTTCATGGTTATTTTCGCGTTTTTTCATCAAAATTGCTCAAAAATTAACTCTGTTTAATCGCTTTCAAACCTACTCTCTAAGGGGTTTTCGGGGTGCTGAACACGAATCTGAAGTCCGTTTTTCGATAAAACGCTTCCTTCATGGTTATTTTCGCGTTTTTTCATCAAAATTGCTCAAAAATTATCTCTGTTTAATCGCTTTCAAACCTACTCTCTAAGGGGTTTTTCGGGGTGCTGAACACGAATCTGAAGTCCGTTTTTCGATAAAACGCTTCCTTCATGGTTATTTTCGCGTTTTTTCATCAAAATTGCTCAAAAATTAACTCTGTTTAATCGCTTTCAAACCTACTCTCTAAGGGGTTTTCGGGGTGCTGAACACGAATCTGAAGTCCGTTTTTCGATAAAACGCTTCCTTCATGGTTATTTTCGCGTTTTTTCATCAAAATTGCTCAAAAATTAACTCTGTTTAATCGCTTTCAAACCTACTCTCTAAGGGGTTTTTCGGGGTGCTGAACACGAATCTGAAGTCCGTTTTTCGATAAAACGCTTCCTTCATGGTTATTTTCGCGTTTTTTCATCAAAATTGCTCAAAAATTAACTCTGTTTAATCGCTTTCAAACCTACTCTCTAAGGGGTTTTTCGGGGTGCTGAACACGAATCTGAAGTCCGTTTTTCGATAAAACGCTTCCTTCATGGTTATTTTCGCGTTTTTTCATCAAAATTGCTCAAAAATTAACTCTGTTTAATCGCTTTCAAACCTACTCTCTAAGGGGTTTTTCGGGGTGCTGAACACGAATCTGAAGTCCGTTTTTCGATAAAACGCTTCCTTCATGGTTATTTTCGCGTTTTTTCATCAAAATTGCTCAAAAATTAACTCTGTTTAATCGCTTTCAAACCTACTCTCTAAGGGGTTTTTCGGGGTGCTGAACACGAATCTGAAGTCCGTTTTTCGATAAAACGCTTCCTTCATGGTTATTTTCGCGTTTTTTCATCAAAATTGCTCAAAAATTAACTCTGTTTAATCGCTTTCAAACCTACTCTCTAAGGGGTTTTTCGGGGTGCTGAACACGAATCTGAAGTCCGTTTTTCGATAAAACGCTTCCTTCATGGTTATTTTCGCGTTTTTTCATCAAAATTGCTCAAAAATTAACTCTGTTTAATCGCTTTCAAACCTACTCTCTAAGGGGTTTTTCGGGGTGCTGAACACGAATCTGAAGTCCTTTTTTTCGATAAAACGCTTCCTTCATGGTTATTTTCGCGTTTTTTCATCAAAATTGCTCAAAAATTAACTCTGTTTAATCGCTTTCAAACCTACTCTCTAAGGGGTTTTTCGGGGTGCTGAACACGAATCTGAAGTCCGTTTTTCGATAAAACGCTTCCTTCATGGTTATTTTCGCGTTTTTTCATCAAAATTGCTCAAAAATTAACTCTGTTTAATCGCTTTCAAACCTACTCTCTAAGGGGTTTTTTTCGGGGTGCTGAACACGAATCTGAAGTCCGTTTTTCGATAAAACGCTTCCTTCATGGTTATTTTCGCGTTTTTTCATCAAAATTGCTCAAAAATTAACTCTGTTTAATCGCTTTCAAACCTACTCTCTAAGGGGTTTTTCGGGGTGCTGAACACGAATCTGAAGTCCGTTTTTCGATAAAACGCTTCCTTCATGGTTATTTTCGCGTTTTTTCATCAAAATTGCTCAAAAATTAACTCTGTTTAATCGCTTTCAAACCTACTCTCTAAGGGGTTTTTCGGGGTGCTGAACACGAATCTGAAGTCCGTTTTTCGATAAAACGCTTCCTTCATGGTTATTTTCGCGTTTTTTCATCAAAATTGCTCAACTAAGGGGTTTGTCGGGGTGCTGAACACGAATCTGAAGTCCGTTTTTCGATAAAACGCTTCCTTCATGGTTATTTTCGCGTTTTTTCATCAAAATTGCTCAAAAATTAACTCTGTTTAATCGCTTTCAAACCTACTCTCTAAGGGGTTTTTCGGGGTGCTGAACACGAATCTGAAGTCCGTTTTTCGATAAAACGCTTCCTTCATGGTTATTTTCGCGTTTTTTCATCAAAATTGCTCAAAAATTAACTCTGTTTAATCGCTTTCAAACCTACTCTCTAAGGGGTTTTTCGGGGTGCTGAACACGAATCTGAAGTCCGTTTTTCGATAAAACGCTTCCTTCATGGTTATTTTCGCGTTTTTTCATCAAAATTGCTCAAAAATTAACTCTGTTTAATCGCTTTCAAACCTACTCTCTAAGGGGTTTTTCGGGGTGCTGAACACGAATCTGAAGTCCGTTTTTCGATAAAACGCTTCCTTCATGGTTATTTTCGCGTTTTTTCATCAAAATTGCTCAAAAATTAACTCTGTTTAATCGCTTTCAAACCTACTCTCTAAGGGGTTTTTCGGGGTGCTGAACACGAATCTGAAGTCCGTTTTTCGATAAAACGCTTCCTTCATGGTTATTTTCGCGTTTTTTCATCAAAATTGCTCAAAAATTAACTCTGTTTAATCGCTTTCAAACCTACTCTAAGGGGTTTTTCGGGGTGCTGAACACGAATCTGAAGTCCGTTTTTCGATAAAACGCTTCCTTCATGGTTATTTTCGCGTTTTTTCATCAAAATTGCTCAAAAATTAACTCTGTTTAATCGCTTTCAAACCTACTCTCTAAGGGGTTTTTCGGGGTGCTGAACACGAATCTGAAGTCCGTTTTTCGATAAAACGCTTCCTTCATGGTTATTTTCGCGTTTTTTCATCAAAATTGCTCAAAAATTAACTCTGTTTAATCGCTTTCAAACCTACTCTCTAAGGGGTTTGTCGGGGTGCTGAACACGAATCTGAAGTCCGTTTTTCGATAAAACGCTTCCTTCATGGTTATTTTCGCGTTTTTTCATCAAAATTGCTCAAAAATTAACTCTGTTTAATCGCTTTCAAACCTACTCTCTAAGGGGTTTGTCGGGGTGCTGAACACGAATCTGAAGTCCGTTTTTCGATAAAACGCTTCCTTCATGGTTATTTTCGCGTTTTTTCATCAAAATTGCTCAAAAATTAACTCTGTTTAATCGCTTTCAAACCTACTCTCTAAGGGGTTTTTCGGGGTGCTGAACACGAATCTGAAGTCCGTTTTTCGATAAAACGCTTCCTTCATGGTTATTTTCGCGTTTTTTCATCAAAATTGCTCAAAAATTAACTCTGTTTAATCGCTTTCAAACCTACTCTCTAAGGGGTTTTTCGGGGTGCTGAACACGAATCTGAAGTCCGTTTTTCGATAAAACGCTTCCTTCATGGTTATTTTCGCGTTTTTTCATCAAAATTGCTCAAAAATTAACTCTGTTTAATCGCTTTCAAACCTACTCTCTAAGGGGTTTTTCGGGGTGCTGAACACGAATCTGAAGTCCGTTTTTCGATAAAACGCTTCCTTCATGGTTATTTTCGCGTTTTTTCATCAAAATTGCTCAAAAATTAACTCTGTTTAATCGCTTTCAAACCTACTCTCTAAGGGGTTTTTCGGGGTGCTGAACACGAATCTGAAGTCCGTTTTTCGATAAAACGCTTCCTTCATGGTTATTTTCGCGTTTTTTCATCAAAATTGCTCAAAAATTAACTCTGTTTAATCGCTTTCAAACCTACTCTCTAAGGGGTTTTTCGGGGTGCTGAACACGAATCTGAAGTCCGTTTTTCGATAAAACGCTTCCTTCATGGTTATTTTCGCGTTTTTTCATCAAAATTGCTCAAAAATTAACTCTGTTTAATCGCTTTCAAACCTACTCTCTAAGGGGTTTTTCGGGGTGCTGAACACGAATCTGAAGTCCGTTTTTCGATAAAACGCTTCCTTCATGGTTATTTTCGCGTTTTTTCATCAAAATTGCTCAAAAATTAACTCTGTTTAATCGCTTTCAAACCTACTCTCTAAGGGGTTTTTCGGGGTGCTGAACACGAATCTGAAGTCCGTTTTTCGATAAAACGCTTCCTTCATGGTTATTTTCGCGTTTTTTCATCAAAATTGCTCAAAAATTAACTCTGTTTAATCGCTTTCAAACCTACTCTCTAAGGGGTTTTTCGGGGTGCTGAACACGAATCTGAAGTCCGTTTTTCGATAAAACGCTTCCTTCATGGTTATTTTCGCGTTTTTTCATCAAAATTGCTCAAAAATTAACTCTGTTTAATCGCTTTCAAACCTACTCTCTAAGGGGTTTTTCGGGGTGCTGAACACGAATCTGAAGTCCGTTTTTCGATAAAACGCTTCCTTCATGGTTATTTTCGCGTTTTTTCATCAAAATTGCTCAAAAATTAACTCTGTTTAATCGCTTTCAAACCTACTCTCTAAGGGGTTTTTCGGGGTGCTGAACACGAATCTGAAGTCCGTTTTTCGATAAAACGCTTCCTTCATGGTTATTTTCGCGTTTTTTCATCAAAATTGCTCAAAAATTAACTCTGTTTAATCGCTTTCAAACCTACTCTCTAAGGGGTTTTTCGGGGTGCTGAACACGAATCTGAAGTCCGTTTTTCGATAAAACGCTTCCTTCATGGTTATTTTCGCGTTTTTTCATCAAAATTGCTCAAAAATAAACTCTGTTTAATCGCTTTCAAACCTACTCTCTAAGGGGTTTGTCGGGGTGCTGAACACGAATCTGAAGTCCGTTTTTCGATAAAACGCTTCCTTCATGGTTATTTTCGCGTTTTTTCATCAAAATTGCTCAAAAATAAACTCTGTTTAATCGCTTTCAAACCTACTCTCTAAGGGGTTTTTCGGGGTGCTGAACACGAATCTGAAGTCCGTTTTTCGATAAAACGCTTCCTTCATGGTTATTTTCGCGTTTTTTCATCAAAATTGCTCAAAAATAAACTCTGTTTAATCGCTTTCAAACCTACTCTCTAAGGGGTTTTTCGGGGTGCTGAACACGAATCTGAAGTCCGTTTTTCGATAAAACGCTTCCTTCATGGTTATTTTCGCGTTTTTTCATCAAAATTGCTCAAAAATAAACTCTGTTTAATCGCTTTCAAACCTACTCTCTAAGGGGTTTTTCGGGGTGCTGAACACGAATCTGAAGTCCGTTTTTCGATAAAACGCTTCCTTCATGGTTATTTTCGCGTTTTTTCATCAAAATTGCTCAAAAATTAACTCTGTTTAATCGCTTTCAAACCTACTCTCTAAGGGGTTTTTCGGGGTGCTGAACACGAATCTGAAGTCCGTTTTTCGATAAAACGCTTCCTTCATGGTTATTTTCGCGTTTTTTCATCAAAATTGCTCAAAAATTAACTCTGTTTAATCGCTTTCAAACCTACTCTCTAAGGGGTTTGTCGGGGTGCTGAACACGAATCTGAAGTCCGTTTTTCGATAAAACGCTTCCTTCATGGTTATTTTCGCGTTTTTTCATCAAAATTGCTCAAAAATAAACTCTGTTTAATCCTTTCAAACCTACTCTCTAAGGGGTTTTTCGGGGTGCTGAACACGAATCTGAAGTCCGTTTTTCGATAAAACGCTTCCTTCATGGTTATTTTCGCGTTTTTTCATCAAAATTGCTCAAAAATAAACTCTGTTTAATCGCTTTCAAACCTACTCTCTAAGGGGTTTTTCGGGGTGCTGAACACGAATCTGAAGTCCGTTTTTCGATAAAACGCTTCCTTCATGGTTATTTTCGCGTTTTTTCATCAAAATTGCTCAAAAATAAACTCTGTTTAATCGCTTTCAAACCTACTCTCTAAGGGGTTTTTCGGGGTGCTGAACACGAATCTGAAGTCCGTTTTTCGATAAAACGCTTCCTTCATGGTTATTTTCGCGTTTTTTCATCAAAATTGCTCAAAAATAAACTCTGTTTAATCGCTTTCAAACCTACTCTCTAAGGGGTTTTTCGGGGTGCTGAACACGAATCTGAAGTCCGTTTTTCGATAAAACGCTTCCTTCATGGTTATTTTCGCGTTTTTTCATCAAAATTGCTCAAAAATAAACTCTGTTTAATCCTTTCAAACCTACTCTCTAAGGCTGAACACGAATTTCCGTTTTTCGATAAAACGCTTCCTTCATGGTTATTTTCGCGTTTTTTCATCAAAATTGCTCAAAAAAACTCTGTTTAATCGCTTTCAAACCTACTCTCTAAGGGGTTTTTCGGGGTGCTGAACACGAATCTGAAGTCCGTTTTTCGATAAAACGCTTCCTTCATGGTTATTTTCGCGATTTTTCATCAAAATTGCTCAAAAATAAACTCTGTTTAATCGCTTTCAAACCTACTCTCTAAGGGGTTTTTCGGGGTGCTGAACACGAATCTGAAGTCCGTTTTTCGATAAAACGCTTCCTTCATGGTTATTTTCGCGATTTTTCATCAAAATTGCTCAAAAATAAACTCTGTTTAATCGCTTTCAAACCTACTCTCTAAGGGGTTTTTCGGGGTGCTGAACACGAATCTGAAGTCCGTTTTTCGATAAAACGCTTCCTTCATGGTTATTTTCGCGTTTTTTCATCAAAATTGCTCAAAAATAAACTCTGTTTAATCGCTTTCAAACCTACTCTCTAAGGGGTTTTTCGGGGTGCTGAACACGAATCTGAAGTCCGTTTTTCGATAAAACGCTTCCTTCATGGTTATTTTCGCGATTTTTCATCAAAATTGCTCAAAAATAAACTCTGTTTAATCCTTTCAAACCTACTCTCTAAGGGGTTTTTCGGGGTGCTGAACACGAATCTGAAGTCCGTTTTTCGATAAAACGCTTCCTTCATGGTTATTTTCGCGTTTTTTCATCAAAATTGCTCAAAAATAAACTCTGTTTAATCGCTTTCAAACCTACTCTCTAAGGGGTTTTTCGGGGTGCTGAACACGAATCTGAAGTCCGTTTTTCGATAAAACGCTTCCTTCATGGTTATTTTCGCGTTTTTTCATCAAAATTGCTCAAAAATAAACTCTGTTTAATCCTTTCAAACCTACTCTCTAAGGGGTTTTTCGGGGTGCTGAACACGAATCTGAAGTCCGTTTTTCGATAAAACGCTTCCTTCATGGTTATTTTCGCGTTTTTTCATCAAAATTGCTCAAAAATAAACTCTGTTTAATCCTTTCAAACCTACTCTCTAAGGGGTTTGTCGGGGTGCTAATCTGAAGTCCGTTTCTCGATAAAACGCTTCCTTCATGGTTATTTTCGCGATTTTTCATCAAAATTGCTCAAAAATAAACTCTGTTTAATCCCTTTCAAACCTACTCTCTAAGGGGTTTTTCGAGGTGCTGAACACGAATCTGAAGTCCGTTTCTCGATAAAACGCTTCCTTCATGGTTATTTTCGCGATTTTTCATAAAAATTGCTCAAAAATAAACTCTGTTTAATCCTTTTCAAACCTACTCTCTAAGGGGTTTTTTCGGGGTGCTGAACACGAATCTGAAGTCCTTTTCCCGATAAAACGCTTCCTTCATGGTTATTTTCGCGTTTTTTCATAAAAATTGCTCAAAAATAAACTCTGTTTAATCGCTTTCAAACCTACTCTCTAAGGGTTTTTCGGGGTGCTGAACACGAATCTGAAGTCCGTTTCCCGATAAAACGCTTCCTTCATGGTTATTTTCGCGATTTTTCATCAAAATTGCTCAAAAATAAACTCTGTTTAATCCCTTTCAAACGTACTCTCTAAGGGTTTTTCGGGGTGCTGAACACGAATCTGAAGTCCGTTTCCCGATAAAACGCTTCCTTCATGGTTATTTTCGCGATTTTTCATCAAAATTGCTCAAAAATAAACTCTGTTTAATCCCTTTCAAACCTACTCTCTAAGGGGTTTTTCGGGGTGCTGAACACGAATCTGAAGTCCGTTTCTCGATAAAACGCTTCCTTCATGGTTATTTTCGCGATTTTTCATCAAAATTGCTCAAAAATAAACTCTGTTTAATCCCTTTCAAACCTACTCTCTAAGGGGTTTTTCGGGGTGCTGAACACGAATCTGAAGTCCGTTTCTCGATAAAACGCTTCCTTCATGGTTATTTTCGCGATTTTTCATCAAAATTGCTCAAAAATAAACTCTGTTTAATCCTTTTCAAACCTACTCTCTAAGGGGTTTTTCGGGGTGCTGAACACGAATCTGAAGTCCGTTTCTCGATAAAACGCTTCCTTCATGGTTATTTTCGCGATTTTTCATAAAAAATGCTCAAAAATAAACTCTGTTTAATCCTTTTCAAACCTACTCTCTAAGGGGTTTTCGGGGTGCTGAACACGAATCTGAAGTCCGTTTCCCGATAAAACGCTTCCTTCATGGTTATTTTCGCGATTTTTCATCAAAATTGCTCAAAAATAAACTCTGTTTAATCCTTTCAAACGTACTCTCTAAGGGGTTTTTCGGGGTGCTGAACACGAATCTGAAGTCCGTTTTTCGATAAAACGCTTCCTTCATGGTTATTTTCGCGATTTTTCATCAAAATTGCTCAAAAATAAACTCTGTTTAATCCTTTTCAAACCTACTCTCTAAGGGGTTTTTCGGGGTGCTGAACACGAATCTGAAGTCCGTTTCTCGATAAAACGCTTCCTTCATGGTTATTTTCGCGATTTTTCATAAAAAATGCTCAAAAATAAACTCTGTTTAATCCCTTTCAAACCTACTCTCTAAGGGTTTTTCGGGGTGCTGAACACGAATCTGAAGTCCGTTTCTCGATAAAACGCTTCCTTCATGGTTATTTTCGCGATTTTTCATCAAAATTGCTCAAAAATAAACTCTGTTTAATCCTTTTCAAACCTACTCTCTAAGGGGTTTTTCGGGGTGCTGAACACGAATCTGAAGTCCGTTTTTCGATAAAACGCTTCCTTCATGGTTATTTTCGCGATTTTTCATCAAAATTGCTCAAAAATAAACTCTGTTTAATCCCTTTCAAACCTACTCTCTAAGGGGTTTTTCGGGGTGCTGAACACGAATCTGAAGTCCGTTTCTCGATAAAACGCTTCCTTCATGGTTATTTTCGCGATTTTTCATCAAAATTGCTCAAAAATAAACTCTGTTTAATCCCTTTCAAACCTACTCTCTAAGGGGTTTTTCGGGGTGCTGAACACGAATCTGAAGTCCGTTTCTCGATAAAACGCTTCCTTCATGGTTATTTTCGCGATTTTTCATCAAAATTGCTCAAAAATAAACTCTGTTTAATCCCTTTCAAACCTACTCTCTAAGGGTTTTTCGGGGTGCTGAACACGAATCTGAAGTCCGTTTCTCGATAAAACGCTTCCTTCATGGTTATTTTCGCGATTTTTCATAAAAATTGCTCAAAAATAAACTCTGTTTAATCCCTTTCAAACCTACTCTCTAAGGGGTTTTTCGGGGTGCTGAACACGAATCTGAAGTCCGTTTCTCGATAAAACGCTTCCTTCATGGTTATTTTCGCGATTTTTCATCAAAATTGCTCAAAAATAAACTCTGTTTAATCCCTTTCAAACCTACTCTCTAAGGGGTTTTTCGGGGTGCTGAACACGAATCTGAAGTCCGTTTTTCGATAAAACGCTTCCTTCATGGTTATTTTCGCGATTTTTCATCAAAATTGCTCAAAAATAAACTCTGTTTAATCCCTTTCAAACCTACTCTCTAAGGGGTTTTTCGGGGTGCTGAACACGAATCTGAAGTCCGTTTCCCGATAAAACGCTTCCTTCATGGTTATTTTCGCGATTTTTCATCAAAATTGCTCAAAAATAAACTCTGTTTAATCCCTTTCAAACCTACTCTCTAAGGGGTTTTTCGGGGTGCTGAACACGAATCTGAAGTCCGTTTCTCGATAAAACGCTTCCTTCATGGTTATTTTCGCGATTTTTCATCAAAATTGCTCAAAAATAAACTCTGTTTAATCCCTTTCAAACGTACTCTCTAAGGGGTTTTCGGGGTGCTGAACACGAATCTGAAGTCCGTTTCTCGATAAAACGCTTCCTTCATGGTTATTTTCGCGATTTTTCATAAAAAATGCTCAAAAATAAACTCTGTTTAATCCCTTTCAAACCTACTCTCTAAGGGGTTTTTCGGGGTGCTGAACACGAATCTGAAGTCCGTTTCCCGATAAAACGCTTCCTTCATGGTTATTTTCGCGATTTTTCATCAAAATTGCTCAAAAATAAACTCTGTTTAATCCCTTTCAAACGTACTCTCTAAGGGGTTTTTTCGGGGTGCTGAACACGAATCTGAAGTCCGTTTCCCGATAAAACGCTTCCTTCATGGTTATTTTCGCGATTTTTCATCAAAATTGCTCAAAAATAAACTCTGTTTAATCCTTTTCAAACCTACTCTCTAAGGGGTTTTTCGGGGTGCTGAACACGAATCTGAAGACCGTTTCACGATAAAACGCTTCCTTCATGGTTATTTTCGCGATTTTTCATAAAAAATGCTCAAAAATAAACTCTGTTTAATCCCTTTCAAACCTACTCTCTAAGGGGTTTGTCGGGGTGCTGAACACGAATCTGAAGTCCGTTTCTCGATAAAACGCTTCCTTCATGGTTATTTTCGCGATTTTTCATCAAAATTGCTCAAAAATAAACTCTGTTTAATCCCTTTCAAACCTACTCTCTAAGGGGTTTTTCGGGGTGCTGAACACGAATCTGAAGTCCGTTTCCCGATAAAACGCTTCCTTCATGGTTATTTTCGCGATTTTTCATCAAAATTGCTCAAAAATAAACTCTGTTTAATCCTTTTCAAACCTACTCTCTAAGGGGTTTTTCGGGGTGCTGAACACGAATCTGAAGTCCGTTTCCCGATAAAACGCTTCCTTCATGGTTATTTTCGCGATTTTTCATCAAAATTGCTCAAAAATAAACTCTGTTTAATCCCTTTCAAACCTACTCTCTAAGGGGTTTTTCGGGGTGCTGAACACGAATCTGAAGTCCGTTTCTCGATAAAACGCTTCCTTCATGGTTATTTTCGGGATTTTTCATAAAAAATGCTCAAAAATAAACTCTGTTTAATCCCTTTCAAACCTACTCTCTAAGGGGTTTTTCGGGGTGCTGAACACGAATCTGAAGTCCGTTTCCCGATAAAACGCTTCCTTCATGGTTATTTTCGCGATTTTTCATCAAAATTGCTCAAAAATAAACTCTGTTTAATCCCTTTCAAACGTACTCTCTAAGGGGTTTTTCGGGGTGCTGAACACGAATCTGATGTCCGTTTCCCGATAAAACGCTCCCTTCATGGTTATTTTCGCGATTTTTCATAAAAAATGCTCAAAAATAAACTCCGTTTAATCCCTTTCAAACCTACTCTCTAAGGGGTTTTTCGGGGTGCTGAACACGAATCTGAAGCCCGTTTCTCGATAAAACGCTTCTTTCATGGTTATTTTCGCGATTTTTCATCAAAATTGCTCAAAAATAAACTCTGTTTAATCCTTTTCAAACCTACTCTCTAAGGGGTTTGTCGGGGTGCTGAACACGAATCTGAAGCCCGTTTCCCGATAAAACGCTTCCTTCATGGTTATTTTCGCGATTTTTCATCAAAATTGCTCAAAAATAAACTCTGTTTAATCCCTTTCAAACCTACTCTCTAAGGGGTTTTCGGGGTGCTGAACACGAATCTGAAGTCCGTTTCTCGATAAAACGCTTCCTTCATGGTTATTTTCGCGATTTTTCATAAAAATTGCTCAAAAATAAACTCTGTTTAATCCTTTTCAAACCTACTCTCTAAGGGGTTTTTCGGGGTGCTGAACACGAATCTGAAGCCCGTTTCCCGATAAAACGCTTCCTTCATGGTTATTTTCGCGATTTTTCATCAAAATTGCTCAAAAATAAACTCTGTTTAATCCCTTTCAAACCTACTCTCTAAGGGGTTTTTCGGGGTGCTGAACACGAATCTGAAGTCCGTTTCCCGATAAAACGCTTCCTTCATGGTTATTTTCGCGATTTTTCATAAAAAATGCTCAAAAATAAACTGTTTAATCCCTTTCAAACCTACTCTCTAAAGGTTTTCAGGGTGCTGAACACGAATCTGAAGTCCGTTTCTTCGATAAAACGCTTATTATAGTTATTTTTGTGATTTTCATCAAAAGATTGCTCAAAAATAAACTCTGTTTAATCCTTTACTGAAACCTACTCTCTAAGGGGTTTTTCGGGGTGCTGAACACGAATCTGAAGTCCGTTTTTCGATAAAACGCTTCATACATGGTTATTTTCGCGATTTTTCATCAAAATTGCTCAAAAATAAACTCTGTTTAATCCCTTTCAAACGTACTCTCTATTTTTCATCAAAATTGCTCAAAAATAAACTCTGTTTAATCCCTTTCAAACCTACTCTCTAAGGGGTTTTTCGGGGTGCTGAACACGAATCTGAAGTCCGTTTCTCGATAAAACGCTTCCTTCATGGTTATTTTCGCGATTTTTCATCAAAATTGCTCAAAAATAAACTCTGTTTAATCCCTTTCAAACCTACTCTCTAAGGGGTTTTTCGGGGTGCTGAACACGAATCTGAAGTCCGTTTTCGATAAAACGCTTCCTTCATGGTTATTTTCGCGATTTTTCATCAAAATTGCTCAAAAATAAACTCTGTTTAATCCCTTTCAAACCTACTCTCTAAGGGGTTTTTCGGGGTGCTGAACACGAATCTGAAGTCCGTTTTTCGATAAAACGCTTCCTTCATGGTTATTTTCGCGATTTTTCATCAAAATTGCTCAAAAATAAACTCTGTTTAATCCCTTTCAAACCTACTCTCTAAGGGGTTTTTCGGGGTGCTGAACACGAATCTGAAGTCCGTTTTTCGATAAAACGCTTCCTTCATGGTTATTTTCGCGATTTTTCATCAAAATTGCTCAAAAATAAACTCTGTTTAATCCCTTTCAAACCTACTCTCTAAGGGGTTTTTCGAGGTGCTGAACACGAATCTGAAGTCCGTTTCTCGATAAAACGCTTCCTTCATGGTTATTTTCGCGATTTTTCATAAAAAATGCTCAAAAATAAACTCTGTTTAATCCCTTTCAAACCTACTCTCTAAGGGGTTTTTCGGGGTGCTGAACACGAATCTGAAGTCCGTTTTCGATAAAACGCTTCCTTCATGGTTATTTTCGCGATTTTTCATCAAAATTGCTCAAAAATAAACTCTGTTTAATCCTTTTCAAACCTACTCTCTAAGGGGTTTTTCGGGGTGCTGAACACGAATCTGAAGTCCGTTTTCGATAAAACGCTTCCTTCATGGTTATTTTCGCGATTTTTCATCAAAATTGCTCAAAAATAAACTCTGTTTAATCCCTTTCAAACCTACTCTCTAAGGGGTTTTTCGGGGTGCTGAACACGAATCTGAAGTCCGTTTCCCGATAAAACGCTTCCTTCATGGTTATTTTCGCGATTTTTCATCAAAATTGCTCAAAAATAAACTCTGTTTAATCCCTTTCAAACCTACTCTCTAAGGGGTTTTCGGGGTGCTGAACACGAATCTGAAGTCCGTTTCTCGATAAAACGCTTCCTTCATGGTTATTTTCGCGATTTTTCATCAAAATTGCTCAAAAATAAACTCTGTTTAATCCCTTTCAAACCTACTCTCTAAGGGGTTTTCGGGGTGCTGAACACGAATCTGAAGTCCGTTTTTCGATAAAACGCTTCCTTCATGGTTATTTTCGCGATTTTTCATCAAAATTGCTCAAAAATAAACTCTGTTTAATCGCTTTCAAACCTACTCTCTAAGGGGTTTTTCGGGGTGCTGAACACGAATCTGAAGTCCGTTTTTCGATAAAACGCTTCCTTCATGGTTATTTTCGCGATTTTTCATCAAAATTGCTCAAAAATAAACTCTGTTTAATCCTTTCAAACCTACTCTCTAAGGGGTTTTTCGGGGTGCTGAACACGAATCTGAAGTCCGTTTTTCGATAAAACGCTTCCTTCATGGTTATTTTCGCGATTTTTCATCAAAATTGCTCAAAAATAAACTCTGTTTAATCCTTTCAAACCTACTCTCTAAGGGGTTTTTCGGGGTGCTGAACACGAATCTGAAGTCCGTTTTTCGATAAAACGCTTCCTTCATGGTTATTTTCGCGATTTTTCATCAAAATTGCTCAAAAATAAACTCTGTTTAATCCTTTCAAACCTACTCTCTAAGGGGTTTTCGGGGTGCTGAACACGAATCTGAAGTCCGTTTTTCGATAAAACGCTTCCTTCATGGTTATTTTCGCGATTTTTCATCAAAATTGCTCAAAAATAAACTCTGTTTAATCCTTTCAAACCTACTCTCTAAGGGGTTTTTCGGGGTGCTGAACACGAATCTGAAGTCCGTTTTTCGATAAAACGCTTCCTTCATGGTTATTTTCGCGATTTTTCATCAAAATTGCTCAAAAATAAACTCTGTTTAATCCTTTCAAACCTACTCTCTAAGGGGTTTTTCGGGGTGCTGAACACGAATCTGAAGTCCGTTTTTCGATAAAACGCTTCCTTCATGGTTATTTTCGCGATTTTTCATCAAAATTGCTCAAAAATAAACTCTGTTTAATCCCTTTCAAACCTACTCTCTAAGGGGTTTTTCGGGGTGCTGAACACGAATCTGAAGTCCGTTTTTCGATAAAACGCTTCCTTCATGGTTATTTTCGCGATTTTTCATCAAAATTGCTCAAAAATAAACTCTGTTTAATCCCTTTCAAACCTACTCTCTAAGGGGTTTTTCGGGGTGCTGAACACGAATCTGAAGTCCGTTTTTCGATAAAACGCTTCCTTCATGGTTATTTTCGCGATTTTTCATCAAAATTGCTCAAAAATAAACTCTGTTTAATCCTTTCAAACCTACTCTCTAAGGGGTTTTTCGGGGTGCTGAACACGAATCTGAAGTCCGTTTTTCGATAAAACGCTTCCTTCATGGTTATTTTCGCGATTTTTCATCAAAATTGCTCAAAAATAAACTCTGTTTAATCCTTTCAAACCTACTCTCTAAGGGGTTTTTCGGGGTGCTGAACACGAATCTGAAGTCCGTTTCTCGATAAAACGCTTCCTTCATGGTTATTTTCGCGATTTTTCATCAAAATTGCTCAAAAATAAACTCTGTTTAATCCTTTCAAACCTACTCTCTAAGGGGTTTTTCGGGGTGCTGAACACGAATCTGAAGTCCGTTTTTCGATAAAACGCTTCCTTCATGGTTATTTTCGCGATTTTTCATCAAAATTGCTCAAAAATAAACTCTGTTTAATCCTTTTCAAACCTACTCTCTAAGGGGTTTTTCGGGGTGCTGAACACGAATCTGAAGTCCGTTTTTCGATAAAACGCTTCCTTCATGGTTATTTTCGCGATTTTTCATCAAAATTGCTCAAAAATAAACTCTGTTTAATCCCTTTCAAACCTACTCTCTAAGGGGTTTTTCGGGGTGCTGAACACGAATCTGAAGTCCGTTTCTCGATAAAACGCTTCCTTCATGGTTATTTTCGCGATTTTTCATCAAAATTGCTCAAAAATAAACTCTGTTTAATCCTTTCAAACCTACTCTCTAAGGGGTTTTTCGGGGTGCTGAACACGAATCTGAAGTCCGTTTTCGATAAAACGCTTCCTTCATGGTTATTTTCGCGATTTTTCATCAAAATTGCTCAAAAATAAACTCTGTTTAATCCTTTCAAACCTACTCTCTAAGGGGTTTTCGGGGTGCTGAACACGAATCTGAAGTCCGTTTTCGATAAAACGCTTCCTTCATGGTTATTTTCGCGATTTTTCATCAAAATTGCTCAAAAATAAACTCTGTTTAATCCTTTCAAACCTACTCTCTAAGGGGTTTTTCGGGGTGCTGAACACGAATCTGAAGTCCGTTTTTCGATAAAACGCTTCCTTCATGGTTATTTTCGCGATTTTTCATCAAAATTGCTCAAAAATAAACTCTGTTTAATCCTTTCAAACCTACTCTCTAAGGGGTTTTTCGGGGTGCTGAACACGAATCTGAAGTCCGTTTTTCGATAAAACGCTTCCTTCATGGTTATTTTCGCGATTTTTCATCAAAATTGCTCAAAAATAAACTCTGTTTAATCCTTTCAAACCTACTCTCTAAGGGGTTTTTCGGGGTGCTGAACACGAATCTGAAGTCCGTTTCTCGATAAAACGCTTCCTTCATGGTTATTTTCGCGATTTTTCATCAAAATTGCTCAAAAATAAACTCTGTTTAATCCCTTTCAAACCTACTCTCTAAGGGTTTTTCGGGGTGCTGAACACGAATCTGAAGTCCGTTTTTCGATAAAACGCTTCCTTCATGGTTATTTTCGCGATTTTTCATCAAAATTGCTCAAAAATAAACTCTGTTTAATCCCTTTCAAACCTACTCTCTAAGGGGTTTTCGGGGTGCTGAACACGAATCTGAAGTCCGTTTTTCGATAAAACGCTTCCTTCATGGTTATTTTCGCGATTTTTCATCAAAATTGCTCAAAAATAAACTCTGTTTAATCCCTTTCAAACCTACTCTCTAAGGGGTTTTCGGGGTGCTGAACACGAATCTGAAGTCCGTTTTTCGATAAAACGCTTCCTTCATGGTTATTTTCGCGATTTTTCATCAAAATTGCTCAAAAATAAACTCTGTTTAATCCTTTCAAACCTACTCTCTAAGGGGTTTTTCGGGGTGCTGAACACGAATCTGAAGTCCGTTTTTCGATAAAACGCTTCCTTCATGGTTATTTTCGCGATTTTTCATCAAAATTGCTCAAAAATAAACTCTGTTTAATCCCTTTCAAACCTACTCTCTAAGGGGTTTTCGGGGTGCTGAACACGAATCTGAAGTCCGTTTCTCGATAAAACGCTTCCTTCATGGTTATTTTCGCGATTTTTCATCAAAATTGCTCAAAAATAAACTCTGTTTAATCCTTTCAAACCTACTCTCTAAGGGGTTTTCGGGGTGCTGAACACGAATCTGAAGTCCGTTTTTCGATAAAACGCTTCCTTCATGGTTATTTTCGCGATTTTTCATCAAAATTGCTCAAAAATAAACTCTGTTTAATCCTTTCAAACCTACTCTCTAAGGGGTTTTCGGGGTGCTGAACACGAATCTGAAGTCCGTTTCCCGATAAAACGCTTCCTTCATGGTTATTTTCGCGATTTTTCATCAAAATTGCTCAAAAATAAACTCTGTTTAATCCTTTCAAACCTACTCTCTAAGGGGTTTTTCGGGGTGCTGAACACGAATCTGAAGTCCGTTTCCCGATAAAACGCTTCCTTCATGGTTATTTTCGCGATTTTTCATCAAAATTGCTCAAAAATAAACTCTGTTTAATCCTTTCAAACCTACTCTCTAAGGGGTTTTCGGGGTGCTGAACACGAATCTGAAGTCCGTTTCCCGATAAAACGCTTCCTTCATGGTTATTTTCGCGATTTTTCATCAAAATTGCTCAAAAATAAACTCTGTTTAATCCCTTTCAAACCTACTCTCTAAGGGGTTTTCGGGGTGCTGAACACGAATCTGAAGTCCGTTTTTCGATAAAACGCTTCCTTCATGGTTATTTTCGCGATTTTTCATCAAAATTGCTCAAAAATAAACTCTGTTTAATCCCTTTCAAACCTACTCTCTAAGGGGTTTTTCGGGGTGCTGAACACGAATCTGAAGTCCGTTTTTCGATAAAACGCTTCCTTCATGGTTATTTTCGCGATTTTTCATCAAAATTGCTCAAAAATAAACTCTGTTTAATCCCTTTCAAACCTACTCTCTAAGGGTTTTCGGGGTGCTGAACACGAATCTGAAGTCCGTTTTTCGATAAAACGCTTCCTTCATGGTTATTTTCGCGATTTTTCATCAAAATTGCTCAAAAATAAACTCTGTTTAATCCCTTTCAAACCTACTCTCTAAGGGGTTTTCGGGGTGCTGAACACGAATCTGAAGTCCGTTTTTCGATAAAACGCTTCCTTCATGGTTATTTTCGCGATTTTTCATCAAAATTGCTCAAAAATAAACTCTGTTTAATCCTTTCAAACCTACTCTCTAAGGGGTTTTTCGGGGTGCTGAACACGAATCTGAAGTCCGTTTTTCGATAAAACGCTTCCTTCATGGTTATTTTCGCGATTTTTCATCAAAATTGCTCAAAAATAAACTCTGTTTAATCCCTTTCAAACCTACTCTCTAAGGGGTTTTTCGGGGTGCTGAACACGAATCTGAAGTCCGTTTTTCGATAAAACGCTTCCTTCATGGTTATTTTCGCGATTTTTCATCAAAATTGCTCAAAAATAAACTCTGTTTAATCCTTTCAAACCTACTCTCTAAGGGGTTTTTCGGGGTGCTGAACACGAATCTGAAGTCCGTTTCCCGATAAAACGCTTCCTTCATGGTTATTTTCGCGATTTTTCATCAAAATTGCTCAAAAATAAACTCTGTTTAATCCCTTTCAAACCTACTCTCTAAGGGGTTTTTCGGGGTGCTGAACACGAATCTGAAGTCCGTTTCTCGATAAAACGCTTCCTTCATGGTTATTTTCGCGATTTTTCATCAAAATTGCTCAAAAATAAACTCTGTTTAATCCCTTTCAAACCTACTCTCTAAGGGGTTTTTCGGGGTGCTGAACACGAATCTGAAGTCCGTTTCTCGATAAAACGCTTCCTTCATGGTTATTTTCGCGATTTTTCATCAAAATTGCTCAAAAATAAACTCTGTTTAATCCTTTTCAAACCTACTCTCTAAGGGGTTTTTCGGGGTGCTGAACACGAATCTGAAGTCCGTTTTTCGATAAAACGCTTCCTTCATGGTTATTTTCGCGATTTTCATCAAAATTGCTGAAAAATAAACTCTGTGTAATCTCTTTCAAACCTACTCTCTAAGGGGTTTTTCGGGGTGCTGAACACGAATCTGAAGTCCGTTTCTCGATAAAACGCTTCCTTCATGGTTATTTTCGCGATTTTTCATCAAAATTGCTCAAAAATAAACTCTGTTTAATCCCTTTCAAACCTACTCTCTAAGGGGTTTTTCGGGGTGCTGAACACGAATCTGAAGTCCGTTTCTCGATAAAACGCTTCCTTCATGGTTATTTTCGCGATTTTTCATCAAAATTGCTCAAAAATAAACTCTGTTTAATCCCTTTCAAACCTACTCTCTAAGGGGTTTTTCGGGGTGCTGAACACGAATCTGAAGTCCGTTTCTCGATAAAACGCTTCCTTCATGGTTATTTTCGCGATTTTTCATCAAAATTGCTCAAAAATAAACTCTGTTTAATCCTTTCAAACCTACTCTCTAAGGGGTTTTTCGGGGTGCTGAACACGAATCTGAAGTCCGTTTCTCGATAAAACGCTTCCTTCATGGTTATTTTCGCGATTTTTCATCAAAATTGCTCAAAAATAAACTCTGTTTAATCCCTTTCAAACCTACTCTCTAAGGGGTTTTTCGGGGTGCTGAACACGAATCTGAAGTCCGTTTCTCGATAAAACGCTTCCTTCATGGTTATTTTCGCGATTTTTCATCAAAATTGCTCAAAAATAAACTCTGTTTAATCCCTTTCAAACCTACTCTCTAAGGGGTTTTTCGGGGTGCTGAACACGAATCTGAAGTCCGTTTCTCGATAAAACGCTTCCTTCATGGTTATTTTCGCGATTTTTCATCAAAATTGCTCAAAAATAAACTCTGTTTAATCCCTTTCAAACCTACTCTCTAAGGGGTTTTTCGGGGTGCTGAACACGAATCTGAAGTCCGTTTTCTCGATAAAACGCTTCCTTCATGGTTATTTTCGCGATTTTTCATCAAAATTGCTCAAAAATAAACTCTGTTTAATCCTTTTCAAACCTACTCTCTAAGGGGTTTTTCGGGGTGCTGAACACGAATCTGAAGTCCGTTTCTCGATAAAACGCTTCCTTCATGGTTATTTTCGCGATTTTTCATCAAAATTGCTGAAAAATAAACTCTGTTTAATCCCTTTCAAACCTACTCTCTAAGGGGTTTTTCGGGGTGCTGAACACGAATCTGAAGTCCGTTTTTCGATAAAACGCTTCCTTCATGGTTATTTTCGCGATTTTTCATCAAAATTGCTCAAAAATAAACTCTGTTTAATCCTTTCAAACCTACTCTCTAAGGGGTTTTTCGGGGTGCTGAACACGAATCTGAAGTCCGTTTCTCGATAAAACGCTTCCTTCATGGTTATTTTCGCGATTTTTCATCAAAATTGCTCAAAAATAAACTCTGTTTAATCCCTTTCAAACCTACTCTCTAAGGGGTTTTTCGGGGTGCTGAACACGAATCTGAAGTCCGTTTCTCGATAAAACGCTTCCTTCATGGTTATTTTCGCGATTTTTCATCAAAATTGCTCAAAAATAAACTCTGTTTAATCCTTTCAAACCTACTCTCTAAGGGGTTTTTCGGGGTGCTGAACACGAATCTGAAGTCCGTTTCTCGATAAAACGCTTCCTTCATGGTTATTTTCGCGATTTTTCATCAAAATTGCTCAAAAATAAACTCTGTTTAATCCTTTCAAACCTACTCTCTAAGGGGTTTTTCGGGGTGCTGAACACGAATCTGAAGTCCGTTTCTCGATAAAACGCTTCCTTCATGGTTATTTTCGCGATTTTTCATCAAAATTGCTCAAAAATAAACTCTGTTTAATCCCTTTCAAACCTACTCTCTAAGGGGTTTTTCGGGGTGCTGAACACGAATCTGAAGTCCGTTTTCGATAAAACGCTTCCTTCATGGTTATTTTCGCGATTTTTCATAAAAATTGCTCAAAAATAAACTCTGTTTAATCCCTTTCAAACCTACTCTCTAAGGGGTTTTTCGGGGTGCTGAACTCGAATCTGAAGTCCGTTTTCGATAAAACGCTTCCTTCATGGTTATTTTCGCGATTTTTCATCAAAATTGCTCAAAAATAAACTCTGTTTAATCCCTTTCAAACCTACTCTCTAAGGGGTTTTTCGGGGTGCTGAACACGAATCTGAAGTCCGTTTCTCGATAAAACGCTTCCTTCATGGTTATTTTCGCGATTTTTCATCAAAATTGCTCAAAAATAAACTCTGTTTAATCCCTTTCAAACCTACTCTCTAAGGGGTTTTTCGGGGTGCTGAACACGAATCTGAAGTCCGTTTTCGATAAAACGCTTCCTTCATGGTTATTTTCGCGATTTTTCATCAAAATTGCTCAAAAATAAACTCTGTTTAATCCCTTTCAAACCTACTCTCTAAGGGGTTTTTCGGGGTGCTGAACACGAATCTGAAGTCCGTTTCTCGATAAAACGCTTCCTTCATGGTTATTTTCGCGATTTTTCATCAAAATTGCTCAAAAATAAACTCTGTTTAATCGCTTTCAAACCTACTCTCTAAGGGGTTTTTCGGGGTGCTGAACACGAATCTGAAGTCCGTTTCCTCGATAAAACGCTTCCTTCATGGTTATTTTCGCGATTTTTCATCAAAATTGCTCAAAAATAAACTCTGTTTAATCCTTTCAAACCTACTCTCTAAGGGGTTTTTCGGGGTGCTGAACACGAATCTGAAGTCCGTTTCTCGATAAAACGCTTCCTTCATGGTTATTTTCGCGATTTTTCATCAAAATTGCTGAAAAATAAACTCTGTTTAATCCCTTTCAAACCTACTCTCTAAGGGGTTTTTCGGGGTGCTGAACACGAATCTGAAGTCCGTTTCTCGATAAAACGCTTCCTTCATGGTTATTTTCGCGATTTTTCATCAAAATTGCTCAAAAATAAACTCTGTTTAATCCCTTTCAAACCTACTCTCTAAGGGGTTTTTCGGGGTGCTGAACACGAATCTGAAGTCCGTTTTCGATAAAACGCTTCCTTCATGGTTATTTTCGCGATTTTTCATAAAAATTGCTCAAAAATAAACTCTGTTTAATCCCTTTCAAACCTACTCTCTAAGGGGTTTTTCGGGGTGCTGAACACGAATCTGAAGTCCGTTTTTCGATAAAACGCTTCCTTCATGGTTATTTTCGCGATTTTTCATCAAAATTGCTCAAAAATAAACTCTGTTTAATCCCTTTCAAACCTACTCTCTAAGGGGTTTTTCGGGGTGCTGAACACGAATCTGAAGTCCGTTTTTCGATAAAACGCTTCCTTCATGGTTATTTTCGCGATTTTTCATCAAAATTGCTCAAAAATAAACTCTGTTTAATCCCTTTCAAACCTACTCTCTAAGGGGTTTTTCGGGGTGCTGAACACGAATCTGAAGTCCGTTTCTCGATAAAACGCTTCCTTCATGGTTATTTTCGCGATTTTTCATCAAAATTGCTCAAAAATAAACTCTGTTTAATCCCTTTCAAACCTACTCTCTAAGGGGTTTTTCGGGGTGCTGAACACGAATCTGAAGTCCGTTTTTCGATAAAACGCTTCCTTCATGGTTATTTTCGCGATTTTTCATCAAAATTGCTCAAAAATAAACTCTGTTTAATCCCTTTCAAACCTACTCTCTAAGGGGTTTTTCGGGGTGCTGAACACGAATCTGAAGTCCGTTTCTCGATAAAACGCTTCCTTCATGGTTATTTTCGCGATTTTTCATCAAAATTGCTCAAAAATAAACTCTGTTTAATCCCTTTCAAACCTACTCTCTAAGGGGTTTTTCGGGGTGCTGAACACGAATCTGAAGTCCGTTTCTCGATAAAACGCTTCCTTCATGGTTATTTTCGCGATTTTTCATCAAAATTGCTCAAAAATAAACTCTGTTTAATCCCTTTCAAACCTACTCTCTAAGGGGTTTTTCGGGGTGCTGAACACGAATCTGAAGTCCGTTTCTCGATAAAACGCTTCCTTCATGGTTATTTTCGCGATTTTTCATAAAAATTGCTCAAAAATAAACTCTGTTTAATCCCTTTCAAACCTACTCTCTAAGGGGTTTTTCGGGGTGCTGAACACGAATCTGAAGTCCGTTTTTCGATAAAACGCTTCCTTCATGGTTATTTTCGCGATTTTTCATCAAAATTGCTCAAAAATAAACTCTGTTTAATCCCTTTCAAACCTACTCTCTAAGGGGTTTTTCGGGGTGCTGAACACGAATCTGAAGTCCGTTTTTCGATAAAACGCTTCCTTCATGGTTATTTTCGCGATTTTTCATCAAAATTGCTCAAAAATAAACTCTGTTTAATCCCTTTCAAACCTACTCTCTAAGGGGTTTTTCGGGGTGCTGAACACGAATCTGAAGTCCGTTTCTCGATAAAACGCTTCCTTCATGGTTATTTTCGCGATTTTTCATCAAAATTGCTCAAAAATAAACTCTGTTTAATCCTTTCAAACCTACTCTCTAAGGGGTTTTTCGGGGTGCTGAACACGAATCTGAAGTCCGTTTCCCGATAAAACGCTTCCTTCATGGTTATTTTCGCGATTTTTCATCAAAATTGCTGAAAAATAAACTCTGTTTAATCCCTTTCAAACGTACTCTCTAAGGGGTTTTTCGAGGTGCTGAACACGAATCTGAAGTCCGTTTCTCGATAAAACGCTTCCTTCATGGTTATTTTCGCGATTTTTCATAAAAAATGCTCAAAAATAAACTCTGTTTAATCCCTTTCAAACCTACTCTCTAATGGGTTTTTCGGGGTGCTGAACACGAATCTGAAGTCCGTTTCTCGATAAAACGCTTCCTTCATGGTTATTTTCGCGATTTTTCATAAAAAATGCTCAAAAATAAACTCCGTTTAATCCCTTTCAAACCTACTCTCTAAGGGGTTTTTCGGTGTGCTGAACACGAATCTGAAGTCCGTTTTTCGATAAAACGCTTCCTTCATGGTTATTTTCGCGATTTTTCATCAAAATTGCTCAAAAATAAATCCTGTTTAATCCCCTTCAAACCTACTCTCTAAGGGGTTTTTCGAGGTGCTGAACACGAATCTGAAGTCCGTTTCTCGATAAAACGCTTCCTTCATGGTTATTTTCGCGATTTTTCATAAAAATTGCTGAAAAATAAACTCTGTTTAATCCTTTTCAAACCTACTCTCTAAGGGATTTTTCGGGGTGCTGAACACGAATCTGAAGTCCTTTTTTCGATAAAACCCTTCCTTCATGGTTATTTTCGCGTTTTTTCATCAAAATTGCTCAAAAATTAACTCTGTTTAAACGCTTTCAAACCTACTCTCTAAGGGGTTTTTCGGGGTGTTGAACACGAATCTGAAGTCCGTTTTTCGATAAAACGCTTCCTTCAGGTTATTTTCGCGATTTTTCATCAAAATTGCTCAAAAAATAAACTCTGTTTAATCCCTTTCAAACCTACTCTCTTAGGGGTTTTTCGGGGTGCTGAAGACGAATCTGAAGTCCGTTTTTCGATAAAACGCTTCCTTCATGGTTATTTTTGCGATTTTTCATCAAAATTGCTGAAAATAAACTCTGTTTAATCCGTTTCAAACCTACTCTCTAAGGGGTTTTTCGGGGTGCTGAACACGAATCTGAAGTCCATTTCGGGATGAAACGCTTCCTTCATGGTTATTTTCGCGATTTTTCATCAAAATTGCTCAAAAATAAACTCCTGTTTAACCTTTCAAACCCACGCTCTAAGGTTTTTTCGGGGTGCTGAACACGAATCTGAAGTCCGTTTCCCGATAAAACGCTTCCTTCATGGTTATTTTCGCGATTTTTCATAAAATTGCTCAAAAATTATCTCTGTTTAATCCCTTTCAAACCTACTCTCTAAGGGGTTTTCGAGGTGCTGAACACGAATCTGAAGCCCGTTTTTCGATAAAACGCTTCCTTCATGGTTATTTACGCGATTTTTCATCAAAATTGCTCAAAAATAAACTCTGTTTAATCCCTTTCAAACCTACTCTCTAAGGGGTTTTTCGGGGTGCTGAACACGAATCTGAAGTCCGTTTCCCGATAAAACGCTTCCTTCATGGTTATTTTCGCGATTTTTCATAAAAAATGCTCAAAAATAAACTCTGTTTAATCCCTTTCAAACCTACTCTCTAAGGGGTTTTTCGGGGTGCTGAACACGAATCCGAAGTCCGTTTCCCGATAAAACGTTTCCTTCATGGTTATTTTCGCGATTTTTCATCAAAATGGCTCAAAAATAAACTCTGTTTAATCCCTTTCAAACGTACTCTCTAAGGGGTTTTTCGGGGTGCTGAACACGAATCTGGTCTGTTTCCCGATAAAACGCTTCCTTCATGGTTATTTTCGCGATTTTTCATCAAAATTGCTCAAAAATAAACTCTGTTTAATCCTTTTCAAACCTACTCGCTAAAGGGTTTTTCGGGGTGCTGAACACGAATCTGAAGTCCGTTTCCCGATAAAACGCTCCTTCATGGTTATTTTCGCGATTTTCATCAGAATTGCTCAAAAATAAACTCTGTTTAATCCCTTTCAAACCTACTCTCTAAGGGGTTTTCGGGGTGCTGAACACGAATCTGAAGTCCGTTTTTCGATAAAACGCTTCCTTCATGGTTAATCTCGCGATTTTTCATCAAAATTGCTCAAAAATAAACTCTGTTTAATCCCTTTCAAACGTACTCTCTAAGGGGTTTTTCGGGGTGCTGAACACGAATCTGAAGTCCGTTTCCCGATAAAACGCTTCCTTCATAGTTATTTTCGCGATTTTTCATAAAAAATGCTCAAAAATAAACTCTGTTTAATCCCTTTCAAACCTACTCTCTAAGGGGTTTTTCGGGGTGCTGAACACGAATCTGAAGTCCGTTTCCCGATAAAACGCTTCCTTCATGGTTATTTTCGCGATTTTTCATCAAAATTGCTCAAAAATAAACTCTGTTTAATCCCTTTCAAACGTACTCTCTAA
>JAVIWC010001471.1:0-27592 GCA_031894815.1 Creontiades dilutus
AACCTCTTAGAGAGTAGGTTTGAAAGCGATTAAACAGAGTTAATTTTTGAGCAATTTTGATGAAAAAACGCGAAAATAACCATGAAGGAAGCGTTTTATCGAAAAACGGACTTCAGATTCGTGTTCAGCACCCCGAAAAACCCCTTAGAGAGTAGGTTTGAAAGCGATTAAACAGAGTTAATTTTTGAGCAATTTTGATGAAAAAACGCGAAAATAACCATGAAGGAAGCGTTTTATCGAAAAACGGACTTCAGATTCGTGTTCAGCACCCCGAAAAACCCCTTAGAGAGTAGGTTTGAAAGCGATTAAACAGAGTTAATTTTTGAGCAATTTTGATGAAAAAACGCGACGGACTTCAGATTCGTGTTCAGCACCCTGAAAACCCCTTAGAGAGTAGGTTTGAAAGCGATTAAACAGAGTTAATTTTTGAGCAATTTTGATGAAAAAACGCGAAAATAACCATGAAGGAAGCGTTTTATCGAAAAACGGACTTCAGATTCGTGTTCAGCACCCCGAAAAACCCCTTAGAGAGTAGGTTTGAAAGCGATTAAACAGAGTTAATTTTTGAGCAATTTTGATGAAAAAACGCGAAAATAACCATGAAGGAAGCGTTTTATCGAAAAACGGACTTCAGATTCGTGTTCAGCACCCCGAAAAACCCCTTAGAGAGTAGGTTTGAAAGCGATTAAACAGAGTTAATTTTTGAGCAATTTTGATGAAAAAACGCGAAAATAACCATGAAGGAAGCGTTTTATCGAAAAACGGACTTCAGATTCGTGTTCAGCACCCCGAAAAACCCCTTAGAGAGTAGGTTTGAAAGCGATTAAACAGAGTTAATTTTTGAGCAATTTTGATGAAAAAACGCGAAAATAACCATGAAGGAAGCGTTTTATCGAAAAACGGACTTCAGATTCGTGTTCAGCACCCCGAAAAACCCCTTAGAGAGTAGGTTTGAAAGCGATTAAACAGAGTTAATTTTTGAGCAATTTTGATGAAAAAACGCGAAAATAACCATGAAGGAAGCGTTTTATCGAAAAACGGACTTCAGATTCGTGTTCAGCACCCCGAAAACCCCTTAGAGAGTAGGTTTGAAAGCGATTAAACAGAGTTAATTTTTGAGCAATTTTGATGAAAAAACGCGAAAATAACCATGAAGGAAGCGTTTTATCGAAAAACGGACTTCAGATTCGTGTTCAGCACCCCGAAAAACCCCTTAGAGAGTAGGTTTGAAAGCGATTAAACAGAGTTAATTTTTGAGCAATTTTGATGAAAAAACGCGAAAATAACCATGAAGGAAGCGTTTTATCGAAAAACGGACTTCAGATTCGTGTTCAGCACCCCGAAAAACCCCTTAGAGAGTAGGTTTGAAAGCGATTAAACAGAGTTAATTTTTGAGCAATTTTGATGAAAAAACGCGAAAATAACCATGAAGGAAGCGTTTTATCGAAAAACGGACTTCAGATTCGTGTTCAGCACCCCGAAAAACCCCTTAGAGAGTAGGTTTGAAAGCGATTAAACAGAGTTAATTTTTGAGCAATTTTGATGAAAAAACGCGAAAATAACCATGAAGGAAGCGTTTTATCGAAAAACGGACTTCAGATTCGTGTTCAGCACCCCGAAAAACCCCTTAGAGAGTAGGTTTGAAAGCGATTAAACAGAGTTAATTTTTGAGCAATTTTGATGAAAAAACGCGAAAATAACCATGAAGGAAGCGTTTTATCGAAAAACGGACTTCAGATTCGTGTTCAGCACCCCGAAAAACCCCTTAGAGAGTAGGTTTGAAAGCGATTAAACAGAGTTAATTTTTGAGCAATTTTGATGAAAAAACGCGAAAATAACCATGAAGGAAGCGTTTTATCGAAAAAAGGACTTCAGATTCGTGTTCAGCACCCCGAAAAACCCCTTAGAGAGTAGGTTTGAAAGCGATTAAACAGAGTTAATTTTTGAGCAATTTTGATGAAAAAACGCGAAAATAACCATGAAGGAAGCGTTTTATCGAAAAAAGGACTTCAGATTCGTGTTCAGCACCCCGAAAAACCCCTTAGAGAGTAGGTTTGAAAGCGATTAAACAGAGTTAATTTTTAGCAATTTTGATGAAAAAACGCGAAAATAACCATGAAGGAAGCGTTTTATCGAAAAAAGGACTTCAGATTCGTGTTCAGCACCCCGAAAAACCCCTTAGAGAGTAGGTTTGAAAGCGATTAAACAGAGTTTAATTTTTGAGCAATTTTGATGAAAAAACGCGAAAATAACCAAGCGTTTTATCGAAAAACGGACTTGATGATTAAACAGAGTTAATTTTTGAGCAATTTTGATGAAAAAACGCGAAAATAACCATGAAGGAAGCGTTTTATCGAAAAAAGGACTTCAGATTCGTGTTCAGCACCCCGAAAAACCCCTTAGAGAGTAGGTTTGAAAGCGATTAAACAGAGTTAATTTTTGAGCAATTTTGATGAAAAAACGCGAAAATAACCATGAAGGAAGCGTTTTATCGAAAAAGGACTTCAGATTCGTGTTCAGCACCCCGAAAAACCCCTTAGAGAGTAGGTTTGAAAGCGATTAAACAGAGTTTAATTTTTGAGCAATTTTGATGAAAAACGCGAAAATAACCATGAAGGAAGCGTTTTATCGAAAAACGGACTTCAGATTCGTGTTCAGCACCCCGAAAAACCCCTTAGAGAGTAGGTTTGAAAGCGATTAAACAGAGTTAATTTTTGAGCAATTTTGATGAAAAAACGCGAAAATAACCATGAAGGAAGCGTTTTATCGAAAAACGGACTTCAGATTCGTGTTCAGCACCCCGAAAAACCCCTTAGAGAGTAGGTTTGAAAGCGATTAAACAGAGTTAATTTTTGAGCAATTTTGATGAAAAAACGCGAAAATAACCATGAAGGAAGCGTTTTATCGAAAAAAGGACTTCAGATTCGTGTTCAGCACCCCGAAAAACCCCTTAGAGAGTAGGTTTGAAAGCGATTAAACAGAGTTAATTTTTGAGCAATTTTGATGAAAAAACGCGAAAATAACCATGAAGGAAGCGTTTTATCGAAAAAGGACTTCAGATTCGTGTTCAGCACCCCGAAAAACCCCTTAGAGAGTAGGTTTGAAAGCGATTAAACAGAGTTAATTTTTGAGCAATTTTGATGAAAAAACGCGAAAATAACCATGAAGGAAGCGTTTTATCGAAAAACGGACTTCAGATTCGTGTTCAGCACCCCGAAAAACCCCTTAGAGAGTAGGTTTGAAAGCGATTAAACAGAGTTAATTTTTGAGCAATTTTGATGAAAAAACGCGAAAATAACCATGAAGGAAGCGTTTTATCGAAAAACGGACTTCAGATTCGTGTTCAGCACCCCGAAAAACCCCTTAGAGAGTAGGTTTGAAAGCGATTAAACAGAGTTTAATTTTTGAGCAATTTTGATGAAAAAACGCGAAAATAACCATGAAGGAAGCGTTTTATCGAAAAACGGACTTCAGATTCGTGTTCAGCACCCCGAAAAACCCCTTAGAGAGTAGGTTTGAAAGCGATTAAACAGAGTTTATTTTTGAGCAATTTTGATGAAAAAACGCGAAAATAACCATGAAGGAAGCGTTTTATCGAAAAAGGACTTGATTCGTGTTCAGCACCCCGAAAAACCCCTTAGAGAGTAGGTTTGAAAGCGATTAAACAGAGTTTATTTTTGAGCAATTTTGATGTTCCAACGAAAATAACCATGAAGGAAGCGTTTTATCGAAAAACGGACTTCAGATTCGTGTTCAGCACCCCGAAAAACCCCTTAGAGAGTAGGTTTGAAAGCGATTAAACAGAGTTTATTTTTGAGCAATTTTGATGAAAAAACGCGAAAATAACCATGAAGGAAGCGTTTTATCGAAAAAAGGACTTCAGATTCGTGTTCAGCACCCCGAAAAACCCCTTAGAGAGTAGGTTTGAAAGCGATTAAACAGAGTTTATTTTTGAGCAATTTTGATGAAAAAACGCGAAAATAACCATGAAGGAAGCGTTTTATCGAAAAAAGGACTTCAGATTCGTGTTCAGCACCCCGAAAAACCCCTTAGAGAGTAGGTTTGAAAGCGATTAAACAGAGTTTATTTTTGAGCAATTTTGATGAAAAAACGCGAAAATAACCATGAAGGAAGCGTTTTATCGAAAAACGGACTTCAGATTCGTGTTCAGCACCCCGAAAAACCCCTTAGAGAGTAGGTTTGAAAGCGATTAAACAGAGTTAATTTTTGAGCAATTTTGATGAAAAAACGCGAAAATAACCATGAAGGAAGCGTTTTATCGAAAAAAGGACTTCAGATTCGTGTTCAGCACCCCGAAAAACCCCTTAGAGAGTAGGTTTGAAAGCGATTAAACAGAGTTTATTTTTGAGCAATTTTGATGAAAAAACGCGAAAATAACCATGAAGGAAGCGTTTTATCGAAAAACGGACTTCAGATTCGTGTTCAGCACCCCGAAAAACCCCTTAGAGAGTAGGTTTGAAAGCGATTAAACAGAGTTTATTTTTGAGCAATTTTGATGAAAAAACGCGAAAATAACCATGAAGGAAGCGTTTTATCGAAAAACGGACTTCAGATTCGTGTTCAGCACCCCGAAAAACCCCTTAGAGAGTAGGTTTGAAAGCGATTAAACAGAGTTTATTTTTGAGCAATTTTGATGAAAAAACGCGAAAATAACCATGAAGGAAGCGTTTTATCGAAAAACGGACTTCAGATTCGTGTTCAGCACCCGAAAAACCCCTTAGAGAGTAGGTTTGAAAGCGATTAAACAGAGTTAATTTTTGAGCAATTTTGATGAAAAAACGCGAAAATAACCATGAAGGAAGCGTTTTATCGAAAAACGGACTTCAGATTCGTGTTCAGCACCCCGAAAAACCCCTTAGAGAGTAGGTTTGAAAGCGATTAAACAGAGTTAATTTTTGAGCAATTTTGATGAAAAAACGCGAAAATAACCATGAAGGAAGCGTTTTATCGAAAAACGGACTTCAGATTCGTGTTCAGCACCCCGAAAAACCCCTTAGAGAGTAGGTTTGAAAGCGATTAAACAGAGTTAATTTTTGAGCAATTTTGATGAAAAAACGCGAAAATAACCATGAAGGAAGCGTTTTATCGAAAAACGGACTTCAGATTCGTGTTCAGCACCCCGAAAAACCCCTTAGAGAGTAGGTTTGAAAGCGATTAAACAGAGTTAATTTTTGAGCAATTTTGATGAAAAAACGCGAAAATAACCATGAAGGAAGCGTTTTATCGAAAAACGGACTTCAGATTCGTGTTCAGCACCCCGAAAAACCCCTTAGAGAGTAGGTTTGAAAGCGATTAAACAGAGTTTATTTTTGAGCAATTTTGATGAAAAAACGCGAAAATAACCATGAAGGAAGCGTTTTATCGAAAAACGGACTTCAGATTCGTGTTCAGCACCCCGAAAAACCCCTTAGAGAGTAGGTTTGAAAGCGATTAAACAGAGTTTAATTTTTGAGCAATTTTGATGAAAAAACGCGAAAATAACCATGAAGGAAGCGTTTTATCGAAAAACGGACTTCAGATTCGTGTTCAGCACCCCGAAAAACCCCTTAGAGAGTAGGTTTGAAAGCGATTAAACAGAGTTAATTTTTGAGCAATTTTGATGAAAAAACGCGAAAATAACCATGAAGGAAGCGTTTTATCGAAAAACGGACTTCAGATTCGTGTTCAGCACCCCGAAAAACCCCTTAGAGAGTAGGTTTGAAAGCGATTAAACAGAGTTAATTTTTGAGCAATTTTGATGAAAAAACGCGAAAATAACCATGAAGGAAGCGTTTTATCGAAAAACGGACTTCAGATTCGTGTTCAGCACCCCGAAAAACCCCTTAGAGAGTAGGTTTGAAAGCGATTAAACAGAGTTAATTTTTGAGCAATTTTGATGAAAAAACGCGAAAATAACCATGAAGGAAGCGTTTTATCGAAAAACGGACTTCAGATTCGTGTTCAGCACCCCGAAAAACCCCTTAGAGAGTAGGTTTGAAAGCGATTAAACAGAGTTAATTTTTGAGCAATTTTGATGAAAAAACGCGAAAATAACCATGAAGGAAGCGTTTTATCGAAAAACGGACTTCAGATTCGTGTTCAGCACCCCGAAAAACCCCTTAGAGAGTAGGTTTGAAAGCGATTAAACAGAGTTTTTTTGAGCAATTTTGATGAAAAAACGCGAAAATAACCATGAAGGAAGCGTTTTATCGAAAAACGGACTTCAGATTCGTGTTCAGCACCCCGAAAAACCCCTTAGAGAGTAGGTTTGAAAGCGATTAAACAGAGTTAATTTTTGAGCAATTTTGATGAAAAAACGCGAAAATAACCATGAAGGAAGCGTTTTATCGAAAAACGGACTTCAGATTCGTGTTCAGCACCCCGAAAAACCCCTTAGAGAGTAGGTTTGAAAGCGATTAAACAGAGTTAATTTTTGAGCAATTTTGATGAAAAACGCGAAAATAACCATGAAGGAAGCGTTTTATCGAAAAACGGACTTCAGATTCGTGTTCAGCACCCCGAAAAACCCCTTAGAGAGTAGGTTTGAAAGCGATTAAACAGAGTTAATTTTTGAGCAATTTTGATGAAAAAACGCGAAAATAACCATGAAGGAAGCGTTTTATCGAAAAACGGACTTCAGATTCGTGTTCAGCACCCCGAAAAACCCCTTAGAGAGTAGGTTTGAAAGCGATTAAACAGAGTTTAATTTTTGAGCAATTTTGATGAAAAACGCGAAAATAACCATGAAGGAAGCGTTTTATCGAAAAACGGACTTCAGATTCGTGTTCAGCACCCCGAAAAACCCCTTAGAGAGTAGGTTTGAAAGCGATTAAACAGAGTTAATTTTTGAGCAATTTTGATGAAAAAACGCGAAAATAACCATGAAGGAAGCGTTTTATCGAAAAACGGACTTCAGATTCGTGTTCAGCACCCCGAAAAACCCCTTAGAGAGTAGGTTTGAAAGCGATTAAACAGAGTTAATTTTTGAGCAATTTTGATGAAAAAACGCGAAAATAACCATGAAGGAAGCGTTTTATCGAAAAACGGACTTCAGATTCGTGTTCAGCACCCCGAAAAACCCCTTAGAGAGTAGGTTTGAAAGCGATTAAACAGAGTTAATTTTTGAGCAATTTTGATGAAAAAACGCGAAAATAACCATGAAGGAAGCGTTTTATCGAAAAACGGACTTCAGATTCGTGTTCAGCACCCCGAAAAACCCCTTAGAGAGTAGGTTTGAAAGCGATTAAACAGAGATAATTTTTGAGCAATTTTGATGAAAAAACGCGAAAATAACCATGAAGGAAGCGTTTTATCGAAAAACGGACTTCAGATTCGTGTTCAGCACCCCGAAAAACCCCTTAGAGAGTAGGTTTGAAAGCGATTAAACAGAGTTAATTTTTGAGCAATTTTGATGAAAAACGCGAAAATAACCATGAAGGAAGCGTTTTATCGAAAAACGGACTTCAGATTCGTGTTCAGCACCCCGAAAAACCCCTTAGAGAGTAGGTTTGAAAGCGATTAAACAGAGTTAATTTTTGAGCAATTTTGATGAAAAAACGCGAAAATAACCATGAAGGAAGCGTTTTATCGAAAAACGGACTTCAGATTCGTGTTCAGCACCCCGAAAACCCCTTAGAGAGTAGGTTTGAAAGCGATTAAACAGAGTTAATTTTTGAGCAATTTTGATGAAAAAACGCGAAAATAACCATGAAGGAAGCGTTTTATCGAAAAACGGACTTCAGATTCGTGTTCAGCACCCCGAAAAACCCCTTAGAGAGTAGGTTTGAAAGCGATTAAACAGAGTTAATTTTTGAGCAATTTTGATGAAAAAACGCGAAAATAACCATGAAGGAAGCGTTTTATCGAAAAACGGACTTCAGATTCGTGTTCAGCACCCCGAAAAACCCCTTAGAGAGTAGGTTTGAAAGCGATTAAACAGAGTTAATTTTTGAGCAATTTTGATGAAAAATCGCGAAAATAACCATGAAGGAAGCGTTTTATCGAAAAACGGACTTCAGATTCGTGTTCAGCACCCCGAAAAACCCCTTAGAGAGTAGGTTTGAAAGCGATTAAACAGAGTTAATTTTTGAGCAATTTTGATGAAAAATCGCGAAAATAACCATGAAGGAAGCGTTTTATCGAAAAACGGACTTCAGATTCGTGTTCAGCACCCCCGAGAAACCCCTTAGAGAGTAGGTTTGAAAGCGATTAAACAGAGTTTATTTTTGAGCAATTTTGATGAAAAAACGCGAAAATAACCATGAAGGAAGCGTTTTATCGAAAAACGGACTTCAGATTCGTGTTCAGCACCCCGAAAAACCCCTTAGAGAGTAGGTTTGAAAGCGATTAAACAGAGTTTATTTTTGAGCAATTTTGATGAAAAAACGCGAAAATAACCATGAAGGAAGCGTTTTATCGAAAAACGGACTTCAGATTCGTGTTCAGCACCCCGAAAAACCCCTTAGAGAGTAGGTTTGAAAGCGATTAAACAGAGTTTATTTTTGAGCAATTTTGATGAAAAAACGCGAAAATAACCATGAAGGAAGCGTTTTATCGAAAAACGGACTTCAGATTCGTGTTCAGCACCCCGAAAAACCCCTTAGAGAGTAGGTTTGAAAGCGATTAAACAGAGTTAATTTTTGAGCAATTTTGATGAAAAAACGCGAAAATAACCATGAAGGAAGCGTTTTATCGAAAAACGGACTTCAGATTCGTGTTCAGCACCCCGAAAAACCCCTTAGAGAGTAGGTTTGAAAGCGATTAAACAGAGTTAATTTTTGAGCAATTTTGATGAAAAAACGCGAAAATAACCATGAAGGAAGCGTTTTATCGAAAAACGGACTTCAGATTCGTGTTCAGCACCCCGAAAAACCCCTTAGAGAGTAGGTTTGAAAGCGATTAAACAGAGTTTATTTTTGAGCAATTTTGATGAAAAATCGCGAAAATAACCATGAAGGAAGCGTTTTATCGAAAAACGGACTTCAGATTCGTGTTCAGCACCCCGAAAAACCCCTTAGAGAGTAGGTTTGAAAGCGATTAAACAGAGTTAATTTTTGAGCAATTTTGATGAAAAAACGCGAAAATAACCATGAAGGAAGCGTTTTATCGAAAAACGGACTTCAGATTCGTGTTCAGCACCCCGAAAAACCCCTTAGAGAGTAGGTTTGAAAGGATTAAACAGAGTTTAATTTTTGAGCAATTTTGATGAAAAATCGCGAAAATAACCATGAAGGAAGCGTTTTATCGAAAAACGGACTTCAGATTCGTGTTCAGCACCCCGAAAAAACCCCTTAGAGAGTAGGTTTGAAAGCGATTAAACAGAGTTAATTTTTGAGCAATTTTGATGAAAAAACGCGAAAATAACCATGAAGGAAGCGTTTTATCGAAAAACGGACTTCAGATTCGTGTTCAGCACCCCGAAAAACCCCTTAGAGAGTAGGTTTGAAAGCGATTAAACAGAGTTTATTTTTGAGCAATTTTGATGAAAAAACGCGAAAATATTTGATGAAAAACGCGAAAATAACCATGAAGGAAGCGTTTTATCGAAAAAAGGACTTCAGATTCGTGTTCAGCACCCCGAAAAACCCCTTAGAGAGTAGGTTTGAAAGCGATTAAACAGAGTTAATTTTTGAGCAATTTTGATGAAAAAACGCGAAAATAACCATGAAGGAAGCGTTTTATCGAAAAACGGACTTCAGATTCGTGTTCAGCACCCCGAAAACCCCTTAGAGAGTAGGTTTGAAAGCGATTAAACGGAGTTAATTTTGAGCAATTTTGATGAAAAAACGCGAAAATAACGATGAAGGAAGCGTTTTATCGAAAAAGGACTTCAGATTCGTGTTCAGCACCCCGAGAAACCCCTTAGAGAGTAGGTTTGAAAGCGATTAAACAGAGTTAATTTTTGAGCAATTTTGATGAAAAAAAACGCGAAAATAACCATGAAGGAAGCGTTTTATCGAAAAACGGACTTCAGATTCGTGTTCAGCACCCCGAAAAACCCCTTAGAGAGTAGGTTTGAAAGCGATTAAACAGAGTTAATTTTTGAGCAATTTTGATGAAAAAACGCGAAAATAACCATGAAGGAAGCGTTTTATCGAAAAAAGGACTTCAGATTCGTGTTCAGCACCCCGAAAAACCCCTTAGAGAGTAGGTTTGAAAGCGATTAAACAGAGTTAATTTTTGAGCAATTTTGATGAAAAAACGCGAAAATAACCATGAAGGAAGCGTTTTATCGAAAAAAGGACTTCAGATTCGTGTTCAGCACCCCGAAAAACCCCTTAGGTTTGAAAGCTATTAAACAGAGTTAATTTTTGAGCAATTTTGATGAAAAAACGCGAAAATAACCATGAAGGAAGCGTTTTATCGAAAAAAGGACTTCAGATTCGTGTTCAGCACCCCGAAAAACCCCTTAGAGAGTAGGTTTGAAAGCGATTAAACAGAGTTAATTTTTGAGAAATTTTGATGAAAAAACGCGAAAATAACCATGAAGGAAGCGTTTTATCGAAAAAAGGACTTCAGATTCGTGTTCAGCACCCCGAAAAACCCCTTAGAGAGTAGGTTTGAAAGCGATTAAACAGAGTTAATTTTTGAGCAATTTTGATGAAAAAACGCGAAAATAACCATGAAGGAAGCGTTTTATCGAAAAAAGGACTTCAGATTCGTGTTCAGCACCCCGAAAAACCCCTTAGAGAGTAGGTTTGAAAGCGATTAAACAGAGTTAATTTTTGAGCAATTTTGATGAAAAAACGCGAAAATAACCATGAAGGAAGCGTTTTATCGAAAAAAGGACTTCAGATTCGTGTTCAGCACCCCGAAAAACCCCTTAGAGAGTAGGTTTGAAAGCGATTAAACAGAGTTAATTTTTGAGCAATTTTGATGAAAAAACGCGAAAATAACCATGAAGGAAGCGTTTTATCGAAAAAAGGACTTCAGATTCGTGTTCAGCACCCCGAAAAACCCCTTAGAGAGTAGGTTTGAAAGCGATTAAACAGAGTTAATTTTTGAGCAATTTTGATGAAAAAACGCGAAAATAACCATGAAGGAAGCGTTTTATCGAAAAAAGGACTTCAGATTCGTGTTCAGCACCCCGAAAAACCCCTTAGAGAGTAGGTTTGAAAGCGATTAAACAGAGTTAATTTTTGAGCAATTTTGATGAAAAAACGCGAAAATAACCATGAAGGAAGCGTTTTATCGAAAAAAGGACTTCAGATTCGTGTTCAGCACCCCGAAAAACCCCTTAGAGAGTAGGTTTGAAAGCGATTAAACAGAGTTAATTTTTGAGCAATTTTGATGAAAAAACGCGAAAATAACCATGAAGGAAGCGTTTTATCGAAAAAAGGACTTCAGATTCGTGTTCAGCACCCCGAACCCCTTAGAGAGTAGGTTTGAAAGCGATTAAACAGAGTTAATTTTTGAGCAATTTTGATGAAAAAACGCGAAAATAACCATGAAGGAAGCGTTTTATCGAAAAAAGGACTTCAGATTCGTGTTCAGCACCCCGAAAAACCCCTTAGAGAGTAGGTTTGAAAGCGATTAAACAGAGTTAATTTTTGAGAAATTTTGATGAAAAAACGCGAAAATAACCATGAAGGAAGCGTTTTATCGAAAAAAGGACTTCAGATTCGTGTTCAGCACCCCGAAAACCCCTTAGAGAGTAGGTTTGAAAGCGATTAAACAGAGTTAATTTTTGAGCAATTTTGATGAAAAAACGCGAAAATAACCATGAAGGAAGCGTTTTATCGAAAAAAGGACTTCAGATTCGTGTTCAGCACCCCGAAAAACCCCTTAGAGAGTAGGTTTGAAAGCGATTAAACAGAGTTAATTTTTGAGCAATTTTGATGAAAAAACGCGAAAATAACCATGAAGGAAGCGTTTTATCGAAAAAAGGACTTCAGATTCGTGTTCAGCACCCCGAAAAACCCCTTAGAGAGTAGGTTTGAAAGCGATTAAACAGAGTTAATTTTTGAGCAATTTTGATGAAAAAACGCGAAAATAACCATGAAGGAAGCGTTTTATCGAAAAAAGGACTTCAGATTCGTGTTCAGCACCCCGAAAAACCCCTTAGAGAGTAGGTTTGAAAGCGATTAAACAGAGTTAATTTTTGAGCAATTTTGATGAAAAAACGCGAAAATAACCATGAAGGAAGCGTTTTATCGAAAAAAGGACTTCAGATTCGTGTTCAGCACCCCGAAAAACCCCTTAGAGAGTAGGTTTGAAAGCGATTAAACAGAGTTAATTTTTGAGCAATTTTGATGAAAAAACGCGAAAATAACCATGAAGGAAGCGTTTTATCGAAAAAAGGACTTCAGATTCGTGTTCAGCACCCCGAAAAACCCCTTAGAGAGTAGGTTTGAAAGCGATTAAACAGAGTTAATTTTTGAGCAATTTTGATGAAAAAACGCGAAAATAACCATGAAGGAAGCGTTTTATCGAAAAAAGGACTTCAGATTCGTGTTCAGCACCCCGAAAAACCCCTTAGAGAGTAGGTTTGAAAGCGATTAAACAGAGTTAATTTTTGAGCAATTTTGATGAAAAAACGCGAAAATAACCATGAAGGAAGCGTTTTATCGAAAAAAGGACTTCAGATTCGTGTTCAGCACCCCGAAAAACCCCTTAGAGAGTAGGTTTGAAAGCGATTAAACAGAGTTAATTTTTGAGCAATTTTGATGAAAAAACGCGAAAATAACCATGAAGGAAGCGTTTTATCGAAAAAAGGACTTCAGATTCGTGTTCAGCACCCCGAAAAACCCCTTAGAGAGTAGGTTTGAAAGCGATTAAACAGAGTTAATTTTTGAGCAATTTTGATGAAAAAACGCGAAAATAACCATGAAGGAAGCGTTTTATCGAAAAAAGGACTTCAGATTCGTGTTCAGCACCCCGAAAAACCCCTTAGAGAGTAGGTTTGAAAGCGATTAAACAGAGTTAATTTTTGAGCAATTTTGATGAAAAAACGCGAAAATAACCATGAAGGAAGCGTTTTATCGAAAAAAGGACTTCAGATTCGTGTTCAGCACCCCGAAAAACCCCTTAGAGAGTAGGTTTGAAAGCGATTAAACAGAGTTAATTTTTGAGCAATTTTGATGAAAAAACGCGAAAATAACCATGAAGGAAGCGTTTTATCGAAAAAAGGACTTCAGATTCGTGTTCAGCACCCCGAAAAACCCCTTAGAGAGTAGGTTTGAAAGCGATTAAACAGAGTTAATTTTTGAGCAATTTTGATGAAAAAACGCGAAAATAACCATGAAGGAAGCGTTTTATCGAAAAAAGGACTTCAGATTCGTGTTCAGCACCCCGAAAAACCCCTTAGAGAGTAGGTTTGAAAGCGATTAAACAGAGTTAATTTTTGAGCAATTTTGATGAAAAAACGCGAAAATAACCATGAAGGAAGCGTTTTATCGAAAAAAGGACTTCAGATTCGTGTTCAGCACCCCGAAAAACCCCTTAGAGAGTAGGTTTGAAAGCGATTAAACAGAGTTAATTTTTGAGCAATTTTGATGAAAAAACGCGAAAATAACCATGAAGGAAGCGTTTTATCGAAAAAAGGACTTCAGATTCGTGTTCAGCACCCCGAAAAACCCCTTAGAGAGTAGGTTTGAAAGCGATTAAACAGAGTTAATTTTTGAGCAATTTTGATGAAAAAACGCGAAAATAACCATGAAGGAAGCGTTTTATCGAAAAAAGGACTTCAGATTCGTGTTCAGCACCCCGAAAAACCCCTTAGAGAGTAGGTTTGAAAGCGATTAAACAGAGTTAATTTTTGAGCAATTTTGATGAAAAAACGCGAAAATAACCATGAAGGAAGCGTTTTATCGAAAAAAGGACTTCAGATTCGTGTTCAGCACCCCGAAAAACCCCTTAGAGAGTAGGTTTGAAAGCGATTAAACAGAGTTAATTTTTGAGCAATTTTGATGAAAAAACGCGAAAATAACCATGAAGGAAGCGTTTTATCGAAAAAAGGACTTCAGATTCGTGTTCAGCACCCCGAAAAACCCCTTAGAGAGTAGGTTTGAAAGCGATTAAACAGAGTTAATTTTTGAGAAATTTTGATGAAAAAACGCGAAAATAACCATGAAGGAAGCGTTTTATCGAAAAAAGGACTTCAGATTCGTGTTCAGCACCCCGAAAAACCCCGGACTTCAGATTCGTGTTCAGCACCCCGAAAAACCCCTTAGAGAGTAGGTTTGAAAGCGATTAAACAGAGTTAATTTTTGAGCAATTTTGATGAAAAAACGCGAAAATAACCATGAAGGAAGCGTTTTATCGAAAAACGGACTTCAGATTCGTGTTCAGCACCCCGAAAACCCCTTAGAGAGTAGGTTTGAAAGCGATTAAACAGAGTTTATTTTTGAGCAATTTTGATGAAAAAACGCGAAAATAACCATGAAGGAAGCGTTTTATCGAAAAAAGGACTTCAGATTCGTGTTCAGCACCCCGAAAAACCCCTTAGAGAGTAGGTTTGAAAGCGATTAAACAGAGTTAATTTTTGAGCAATTTTGATGAAAAAACGCGAAAATAACCATGAAGGAAGCGTTTTATCGAAAAAAGGACTTCAGATTCGTGTTCAGCACCCCGAAAAACCCCTTAGAGAGTAGGTTTGAAAGCGATTAAACAGAGTTAATTTTTGAGCATTTTGAAAAAACGCGAAAATAACCATGAAGGAAGCGTTTTATCGAAAAAAGGACTTCAGATTCGTGTTCAGCACCCCGAAAAACCCCTTAGAGAGTAGGTTTGAAAGCTATTAAACAGAGTTTATTTTTGAGCAATTTTGATGAAAAAACGCGAAAATAACCATGAAGGAAGCGTTTTATCGAAAAAAGGACTTCAGATTCGTGTTCAGCACCCCGAAAAACCCCTTAGAGAGTAGGTTTGAAAGCGATTAAACAGAGTTTATTTTTGAGCAATTTTGATGAAAAAACGCGAAAATAACCATGAAGGAAGCGTTTTATCGAAAAAAGGACTTCAGATTCGTGTTCAGCACCCCGAAAAACCCCTTAGAGAGTAGGTTTGAAAGCGATTAAACAGAGTTTATTTTTGAGCAATTTTGATGAAAAAACGCGAAAATAACCATGAAGGAAGCGTTTTATCGAAAAAAGGACTTCAGATTCGTGTTCAGCACCCCGAAAAACCCCTTAGAGAGTAGGTTTGAAAGCGATTAAACAGAGTTTATTTTTGAGCAATTTTGATGAAAAAACGCGAAAATAACCATGAAGGAAGCGTTTTATCGAAAAAAGGACTTCAGATTCGTGTTCAGCACCCCGAAAACCCCTTAGAGAGTAGGTTTGAAAGCTATTAAACAGAGTGAAAGCGATTAAACAGAGTTAATTTTTGAGCAATTTTGATGAAAAAACGCGAAAATAACCATGAAGGAAGCGTTTTATCGAAAAAGGACTTCAGATTCGTGTTCAGCACCCCGAAAAACCCCTTAGAGAGTAGGTTTGAAAGCGATTAAACAGAGTTAATTTTTGAGCAATTTTGATGAAAAAACGCGAAAATAACCATGAAGGAAGCGTTTTATCGAAAAAGGACTTCAGATTCGTGTTCAGCACCCCGAAAAACCCCTTAGAGAGTAGGTTTGAAAGCGATTAAACAGAGTTAATTTTTGAGCAATTTTGATGAAAAAACGCGAAAATAACCATGAAGGAAGCGTTTTATCGAAAAAAGGACTTCAGATTCGTGTTCAGCACCCCGAAAAACCCCTTAGAGAGTAGGTTTGAAAGCGATTAAACAGAGTTTATTTTTGAGCAATTTTGATGAAAAAACGCGAAAATAACCATGAAGGAAGCGTTTTATCGAAAAAGGACTTCAGATTCGTGTTCAGCACCCCGAAAAACCCCTTAGAGAGTAGGTTTGAAAGCGATTAAACAGAGTTAATTTTTGAGCAATTTTGATGAAAAAACGCGAAAATAACCATGAAGGAAGCGTTTTATCGAAAAAAGGACTTCAGATTCGTGTTCAGCACCCCGAAAAACCCCTTAGAGAGTAGGTTTGAAAGCGATTAAACAGAGTTTATTTTTGAGCAATTTTGATGAAAAAACGCGAAAATAACCATGAAGGAAGCGTTTTATCGAAAAAAGGACTTCAGATTCGTGTTCAGCACCCCGAAAACCCCTTAGAGAGTAGGTTTGAAAGCGATTAAACAGAGTTAATTTTTGAGCAATTTTGATGAAAAAACGCGAAAATAACCATGAAGGAAGCGTTTTATCGAAAAAAGGACTTCAGATTCGTGTTCAGCACCCCGAAAAACCCCTTAGAGAGTAGGTTTGAAAGCGATTAAACAGAGTTTATTTTTGAGCAATTTTGATGAAAAAACGCGAAAATAACCATGAAGGAAGCGTTTTATCGAAAAAAAGGACTTCAGATTCGTGTTCAGCACCCCGAAAAACCCCTTAGAGAGTAGGTTTGAAAGCGATTAAACAGAGTTATTTTTGAGCAATTTTGATGAAAAAACGCGAAAATAACCATGAAGGAAGCGTTTTATCGAAAAAAGGACTTCAGATTCGTGTTCAGCACCCCGAAAAACCCCTTAGAGAGTAGGTTTGAAAGCGATTAAACAGAGTTAATTTTTGAGCAATTTTGATGAAAAAACGCGAAAATAACCATGAAGGAAGCGTTTTATCGAAAAAAGGACTTCAGATTCGTGTTCAGCACCCCGAAAAACCCCTTAGAGAGTAGGTTTGAAAGCGATTAAACAGAGTTAATTTTTGAGCAATTTTGATGAAAAAACGCGAAAATAACCATGAAGGAAGCGTTTTATCGAAAAAAGGACTTCAGATTCGTGTTCAGCACCCCGAAAACCCCTTAGAGAGTAGGTTTGAAAGCGATTAAACAGAGTTAATTTTTGAGCAATTTTGATGAAAAAACGCGAAAATAACCATGAAGGAAGCGTTTTATCGAAAAAAGGACTTCAGATTCGTGTTCAGCACCCCGAAAAACCCCTTAGAGAGTAGGTTTGAAAGCGATTAAACAGAGTTTATTTTTGAGCAATTTTGATGAAAAAACGCGAAAATAACCATGAAGGAAGCGTTTTATCGAAAAAAGGACTTCAGATTCGTGTTCAGCACCCCGAAAAACCCCTTAGAGAGTAGGTTTGAAAGCGATTAAACAGAGTTAATTTTTGAGCAATTTTGATGAAAAAACGCGAAAATAACCATGAAGGAAGCGTTTTATCGAAAAAAGGACTTCAGATTCGTGTTCAGCACCCCGAAAACCCCTTAGAGAGTAGGTTTGAAAGCGATTAAACAGAGTTAATTTTTGAGCAATTTTGATGAAAAAACGCGAAAATAACCATGAAGGAAGCGTTTTATCGAAAAAAGGACTTCAGATTCGTGTTCAGCACCCCGAAAAACCCCTTAGAGAGTAGGTTTGAAAGCTATTAAACAGAGTTTATTTTTGAGCAATTTTGATGAAAAAACGCGAAAATAACCATGAAGGAAGCGTTTTATCGAAAAAAGGACTTCAGATTCGTGTTCAGCACCCCGAAAAACCCCTTAGAGAGTAGGTTTGAAAGCGATTAAACAGAGTTAATTTTTGAGCAATTTTGATGAAAAAACGCGAAAATAACCATGAAGGAAGCGTTTTATCGAAAAAAGGACTTCAGATTCGTGTTCAGCACCCCGAAAAACCCCTTAGAGAGTAGGTTTGAAAGCGATTAAACAGAGTTTATTTTTGAGCAATTTTGATGAAAAAACGCGAAAATAACCATGAAGGAAGCGTTTTATCGAAAAAAGGACTTCAGATTCGTGTTCAGCACCCCGAAAAACCCCTTAGAGAGTAGGTTTGAAAGCGATTAAACAGAGTTTATTTTTGAGCAATTTTGATGAAAAAACGCGAAAATAACCATGAAGGAAGCGTTTTATCGAAAAACGGACTTCAGATTCGTGTTCAGCACCCCGAAAAACCCCTTAGAGAGTAGGTTTGAAAGCGATTAAACAGAGTTAATTTTTGAGCAATTTTGATGAAAAAACGCGAAAATAACCATGAAGGAAGCGTTTTATCGAAAAAGGACTTCAGATTCGTGTTCAGCACCCCGAAAAACCCCTTAGAGAGTAGGTTTGAAAGCGATTAAACAGAGTTAATTTTTGAGCAATTTTGATGAAAAAACGCGAAAATAACCATGAAGGAAGCGTTTTATCGAAAAAAGGACTTCAGATTCGTGTTCAGCACCCCGAAAAACCCCTTAGAGAGTAGGTTTGAAAGCGATTAAACAGAGTTTATTTTTGAGCAATTTTGATGAAAAAACGCGAAAATAACCATGAAGGAAGCGTTTTATCGAAAAAAGGACTTCAGATTCGTGTTCAGCACCCCGAAAAACCCCTTAGAGAGTAGGTTTGAAAGCGATTAAACAGAGTTTATTTTTGAGCAATTTTGATGAAAAAACGCGAAAATAACCATGAAGGAAGCGTTTTATCGAAAAAAGGACTTCAGATTCGTGTTCAGCACCCCGAAAAACCCCTTAGAGAGTAGGTTTGAAAGCGATTAAACAGAGTTTATTTTTGAGCAATTTTGATGAAAAAACGCGAAAATAACCATGAAGGAAGCGTTTTATCGAAAAAAGGACTTCAGATTCGTGTTCAGCACCCCGAAAAACCCCTTAGAGAGTAGGTTTGAAAGCGATTAAACAGAGTTAATTTTTGAGCAATTTTGATGAAAAAACGCGAAAATAACCATGAAGGAAGCGTTTTATCGAAAAAAGGACTTCAGATTCGTGTTCAGCACCCCGAAAAACCCCTTAGAGAGTAGGTTTGAAAGCGATTAAACAGAGTTAATTTTTGAGCAATTTTGATGAAAAAACGCGAAAATAACCATGAAGGAAGCGTTTTATCGAAAAAGGACTTCAGATTCGTGTTCAGCACCCCGAAAAACCCCTTAGAGAGTAGGTTTGAAAGCGATTAAACAGAGTTTATTTTTGAGCAATTTTGATGAAAAAACGCGAAAATAACCATGAAGGAAGCGTTTTATCGAAAAAAGGACTTCAGATTCGTGTTCAGCACCCCGAAAAACCCCTTAGAGAGTAGGTTTGAAAGCTATTAAACAGAGTAGGTTTGAAAGCGATTAAACAGAGTTTTTGAGCAATTTTGATGAAAAAACGCGAAAATAACCATGAAGGAAGCGTTTTATCGAAAAAAGGACTTCAGATTCGTGTTCAGCACCCCGAAAAACCCCTTAGAGAGTAGGTTTGAAAGCGATTAAACAGAGTTTATTTTTGAGCAATTTTGATGAAAAAACGCGAAAATAACCATGAAGGAAGCGTTTTATCGAAAAAAGGACTTCAGATTCGTGTTCAGCACCCCGAAAAACCCCTTAGAGAGTAGGTTTGAAAGCGATTAAACAGAGTTTATTTTTGAGCAATTTTGATGAAAAAACGCGAAAATAACCATGAAGGAAGCGTTTTATCGAAAAAAGGACTTCAGATTCGTGTTCAGCACCCCGAAAAACCCCTTAGAGAGTAGGTTTGAAAGCGATTAAACAGAGTTTATTTTTGAGCAATTTTGATGAAAAAACGCGAAAATAACCATGAAGGAAGCGTTTTATCGAAAAAAGGACTTCAGATTCGTGTTCAGCACCCCGAAAAACCCCTTAGAGAGTAGGTTTGAAAGCGATTAAACAGAGTTTATTTTTGAGCAATTTTGATGAAAAAACGCGAAAATAACCATGAAGGAAGCGTTTTATCGAAAAAGGACTTCAGATTCGTGTTCAGCACCCCGAAAAACCCCTTAGAGAGTAGGTTTGAAAGCGATTAAACAGAGTTTATTTTTGAGCAATTTTGATGAAAAAACGCGAAAATAACCATGAAGGAAGCGTTTTATCGAAAAAAGGACTTCAGATTCGTGTTCAGCACCCCGAAAAACCCCTTAGAGAGTAGGTTTGAAAGCGATTAAACAGAGTTTATTTTTGAGCAATTTTGATGAAAAAACGCGAAAATAACCATGAAGGAAGCGTTTTATCGAAAAAAGGACTTCAGATTCGTGTTCAGCACCCCGAAAAACCCCTTAGAGAGTAGGTTTGAAAGCGATTAAACAGAGTTTATTTTTGAGCAATTTTGATGAAAAAACGCGAAAATAACCATGAAGGAAGCGTTTTATCGAAAAAAGGACTTCAGATTCGTGTTCAGCACCCCGAAAAACCCCTTAGAGAGTAGGTTTGAAAGCGATTAAACAGAGTTAATTTTTGAGCAATTTTGATGAAAAAACGCGAAAATAACCATGAAGGAAGCGTTTTATCGAAAAAAGGACTTCAGATTCGTGTTCAGCACCCCGAAAAACCCCTTAGAGAGTAGGTTTGAAAGCGATTAAACAGAGTTTATTTTTGAGCAATTTTGATGAAAAAACGCGAAAATAACCATGAAGGAAGCGTTTTATCGAAAAAGGACTTCAGATTCGTGTTCAGCACCCCGAAAACCCCTTAGAGAGTAGGTTTGAAAGCGATTAAACAGAGTTTATTTTTGAGCAATTTTGATGAAAAAACGCGAAAATAACCATGAAGGAAGCGTTTTATCGAAAAAAGGACTTCAGATTCGTGTTCAGCACCCCGAAAAACCCCTTAGAGAGTAGGTTTGAAAGCTATTAAACAGAGTTTATTTTTGAGCAATTTTGATGAAAAAACGCGAAAATAACCATGAAGGAAGCGTTTTATCGAAAAAGGACTTCAGATTCGTGTTCAGCACCCCGAAAAACCCCTTAGAGAGTAGGTTTGAAAGCGATTAAACAGAGTTTATTTTTGAGCAATTTTGATGAAAAAACGCGAAAATAACCATGAAGGAAGCGTTTTATCGAAAAAAGGACTTCAGATTCGTGTTCAGCACCCCGAAAAACCCCTTAGAGAGTAGGTTTGAAAGCTATTAAACAGAGGTTTTATCGAAAAAAGGACTTCAGATTCGTGTTCAGCACCCCGAAAAACCCCTTAGAGAGTAGGTTTGAAAGCGATTAAACAGAGTTAATTTTTGAGCAATTTTGATGAAAAAACGCGAAAATAACCATGAAGGAAGCGTTTTATCGAAAAAGGACTTCAGATTCGTGTTCAGCACCCCGAAAAACCCCTTAGAGAGTAGGTTTGAAAGCGATTAAACAGAGTTAATTTTTGAGCAATTTTGATGAAAAAACGCGAAAATAACCATGAAGGAAGCGTTTTATCGAAAAAAGGACTTCAGATTCGTGTTCAGCACCCCGAAAAACCCCTTAGAGAGTAGGTTTGAAAGCGATTAAACAGAGTTAATTTTTGAGCAATTTTGATGAAAAAACGCGAAAATAACCATGAAGGAAGCGTTTTATCGAAAAAAGGACTTCAGATTCGTGTTCAGCACCCCGAAAAACCCCTTAGAGAGTAGGTTTGAAAGCGATTAAACAGAGTTTAATTTTTGAGCAATTTTGATGAAAAAACGCGAAAATAACCATGAAGGAAGCGTTTTATCGAAAAACGGACTTCAGATTCGTGTTCAGCACCCCGAAAAACCCCTTAGAGAGTAGGTTTGAAAGCGATTAAACAGAGTTAATTTTTGAGCAATTTTGATGAAAAAACGCGAAAATAACCATGAAGGAAGCGTTTTATCGAAAAACGGACTTCAGATTCGTGTTCAGCACCCCGAAAAACCCCTTAGAGAGTAGGTTTGAAAGCGATTAAACAGAGTTAATTTTTGAGCAATTTTGATGAAAAAACGCGAAAATAACCATGAAGGAAGCGTTTTATCGAAAAAAGGACTTCAGATTCGTGTTCAGCACCCCGAAAAACCCCTTAGAGTAGGTTTGAAAGCGATTAAACAGAGTTAATTTTTGAGCAATTTTGATGAAAAAACGCGAAAATAACCATGAAGGAAGCGTTTTATCGAAAAAAGGACTTCAGATTCGTGTTCAGCACCCCGAAAAACCCCTTAGAGAGTAGGTTTGAAAGCGATTAAACAGAGTTAATTTTTGAGCAATTTTGATGAAAAAACGCGAAAATAACCATGAAGGAAGCGTTTTATCGAAAAAGGACTTCAGATTCGTGTTCAGCACCCCGAAAACCCCTTAGAGAGTAGGTTTGAAAGCGATTAAACAGAGTTTATTTTTGAGCAATTTTGATGAAAAAACGCGAAAATAACCATGAAGGAAGCGTTTTATCGAAAAAAGGACTTCAGATTCGTGTTCAGCACCCCGAAAAACCCCTTAGAGAGTAGGTTTGAAAGCGATTAAACAGAGTTTATTTTTGAGCAATTTTGATGAAAAAACGCGAAAATAACCATGAAGGAAGCGTTTTATCGAAAAAGGACTTCAGATTCGTGTTCAGCACCCCGAAAAACCCCTTAGAGAGTAGGTTTGAAAGCGATTAAACAGAGTTTATTTTTGAGCAATTTTGATGAAAAAACGCGAAAATAACCATGAAGGAAGCGTTTTATCGAAAAAAGGACTTCAGATTCGTGTTCAGCACCCCGAAAAACCCCTTAGAGAGTAGGTTTGAAAGCGATTAAACAGAGTTTATTTTTGAGCAATTTTGATGAAAAAACGCGAAAATAACCATGAAGGAAGCGTTTTATCGAAAAAAGGACTTCAGATTCGTGTTCAGCACCCCGAAAAACCCCTTAGAGAGTAGGTTTGAAAGCGATTAAACAGAGTTTATTTTTGAGCAATTTTGATGAAAAAACGCGAAAATAACCATGAAGGAAGCGTTTTATCGAAAAAAGGACTTCAGATTCGTGTTCAGCACCCCGAAAAACCCCTTAGAGAGTAGGTTTGAAAGCGATTAAACAGAGTTAATTTTTGAGCAATTTTGATGAAAAAACGCGAAAATAACCATGAAGGAAGCGTTTTATCGAAAAAGGACTTCAGATTCGTGTTCAGCACCCCGAAAAACCCCTTAGAGAGTAGGTTTGAAAGCGATTAAACAGAGTTTATTTTTGAGCAATTTTGATGAAAAAACGCGAAAATAACCATGAAGGAAGCGTTTTATCGAAAAAAGGACTTCAGATTCGTGTTCAGCACCCCGAAAAACCCCTTAGAGAGTAGGTTTGAAAGCGATTAAACAGAGTTTATTTTTGAGCAATTTTGATGAAAAAACGCGAAAATAACCATGAAGGAAGCGTTTTATCGAAAAAAGGACTTCAGATTCGTGTTCAGCACCCCGAAAAACCCCTTAGAGAGTAGGTTTGAAAGCGATTAAACAGAGTTTATTTTTGAGCAATTTTGATGAAAAAACGCGAAAATAACCATGAAGGAAGCGTTTTATCGAAAAAAGGACTTCAGATTCGTGTTCAGCACCCCGAAAAACCCCTTAGAGAGTAGGTTTGAAAGCGATTAAACAGAGTTTATTTTTGAGCAATTTTGATGAAAAAACGCGAAAATAACCATGAAGGAAGCGTTTTATCGAAAAAAGGACTTCAGATTCGTGTTCAGCACCCCGAAAAACCCCTTAGAGAGTAGGTTTGAAAGCGATTAAACAGAGTTTATTTTTGAGCAATTTTGATGAAAAAACGCGAAAATAACCATGAAGGAAGCGTTTTATCGAAAAAAGGACTTCAGATTCGTGTTCAGCACCCCGAAAAACCCCTTAGAGAGTAGGTTTGAAAGCGATTAAACAGAGTTTATTTTTGAGCAATTTTGATGAAAAAACGCGAAAATAACCATGAAGGAAGCGTTTTATCGAAAAAAGGACTTCAGATTCGTGTTCAGCACCCCGAAAAACCCCTTAGAGAGTAGGTTTGAAAGCGATTAAACAGAGTTTATTTTTGAGCAATTTTGATGAAAAAACGCGAAAATAACCATGAAGGAAGCGTTTTATCGAAAAAAAGGACTTCAGATTCGTGTTCAGCACCCCGAAAAACCCCTTAGAGAGTAGGTTTGAAAGCGATTAAACAGAGTTTATTTTTGAGCAATTTTGATGAAAAAACGCGAAAATAACCATGAAGGAAGCGTTTTATCGAAAAAAGGACTTCAGATTCGTGTTCAGCACCCCGAAAAACCCCTTAGAGAGTAGGTTTGAAAGCGATTAAACAGAGTTTATTTTTGAGCAATTTTGATGAAAAAACGCGAAAATAACCATGAAGGAAGCGTTTTATCGAAAAAAGGACTTCAGATTCGTGTTCAGCACCCCGAAAAACCCCTTAGAGAGTAGGTTTGAAAGCGATTAAACAGAGTTTATTTTTGAGCAATTTTGATGAAAAAACGCGAAAATAACCATGAAGGAAGCGTTTTATCGAAAAAAGGACTTCAGATTCGTGTTCAGCACCCCGAAAAACCCCTTAGAGAGTAGGTTTGAAAGCGATTAAACAGAGTTTAATTTTTGAGCAATTTTGATGAAAAAACGCGAAAATAACCATGAAGGAAGCGTTTTATCGAAAAAAGGACTTCAGATTCGTGTTCAGCACCCCGAAAAACCCCTTAGAGAGTAGGTTTGAAAGCGATTAAACAGAGTTTATTTTTGAGCAATTTTGATGAAAAAACGCGAAAATAACCATGAAGGAAGCGTTTTATCGAAAAAAGGACTTCAGATTCGTGTTCAGCACCCCGAAAAACCCCTTAGAGAGTAGGTTTGAAAGCGATTAAACAGAGTTTATTTTTGAGCAATTTTGATGAAAAAACGCGAAAATAACCATGAAGGAAGCGTTTTATCGAAAAAAGGACTTCAGATTCGTGTTCAGCACCCCGAAAAACCCCTTAGAGAGTAGGTTTGAAAGCGATTAAACAGAGTTTATTTTTGAGCAATTTTGATGAAAAAACGCGAAAATAACCATGAAGGAAGCGTTTTATCGAAAAAAGGACTTCAGATTCGTGTTCAGCACCCCGAAAACCCCTTAGAGAGTAGGTTTGAAAGCGATTAAACAGAGTTTATTTTTGAGCAATTTTGATGAAAAAACGCGAAAATAACCATGAAGGAAGCGTTTTATCGAAAACGGACTTCAGATTCGTGTTCAGCACCCCGAAAAACCCCTTAGAGAGTAGGTTTGAAAGCGATTAAACAGAGTTAATTTTTTGAGCAATTTTGATGAAAAAACGTGAAAATAACCATGAAGGAAGCGTTTTATCGAAAAACGGACTTCAGATTCGTGTTCAGCAAGTTCGAAAAACCCCCTTAGGAGAGTAGGTTTGAAAGCGATTAAACAGAGTTAATTTTTGAGCAATTTTGATGAAAAAACGCGAAAATAACCATATAGGAAGCGTTTTATCGAAAAACGGACTTCAGATCCGTGTTCAGCACCCCGAAAAACCCCTCAGAGAGTAGGTTTGAAAGCGATTAAACAGAGTTTATTTTTGAGCAATTTTGATGAAAAACGCGGAAATAACCATGAAGGAAGCGTTTTATCGAAAAACGGACTTCAGATTCGTGTTCAGCACCCCGAAAAACCCCTTAGAGAGTAGGTTTGAAAGCGATTAAACAGAGTTAATTTTTGAGCAATTTTGATGAAAAAACGCGAAAATAACCATGAAGGAAGCGTTTTATCGAAAAACGGACTTCGGATTCGTGTTCAGCACCCCGAAAAACCCCTTAGAGAGTAGGTTTGAAAGCGATTAAACAGAGTTAATTTTTGAGCAATTTTGATGAAAAAACGCGAAAATAACCATGAAGGAAGCGTTTTAATCGAAAAACGGACAATTTTGATGGAAAAACGCAGATTCGTGTTCAGCAGCACCCGAAAAACCCCTTAGAGAGTAGGTTTGAAAGCGATTAAACAGAGTTAATTTTTGAGCAATTTTGATAAAAAACGCGAAAATAACCATGAAGGAAGCGTTTTATCGAGAAACGGACTTCAGATTCGTGTTCAGCACCCCGAAAAACCCCTTAGCGAGTAGGTTTGAAAGCGATTAAAATGAGTTAATTTTTGAGCAATTTTGATGAAAAAACGCGAAAATAACCATGAAGGAAGCGTTTTATCGAAAAACGGACTTTAGATTCGTGTTCAGCACTTTTGAAAACCCCTTAGAGAGTAGGTTTGAAAGCGATTAAACAGAGTTAATTTTTGAGCAATTTTGATGAAAAAACGCGAAAATAACCATGTAGGAAGCGTTTTATCGAATAACGGACTTCAGATTCGTGTTCAGCACCCCGAAAAAACCCCTTAGAGAGTAGGTTTGAAAGCGATTAAACAGAGTTAATTTTTGAGCAATTTTGATGAAAAAACGCGAAAATAACCATGAAGGAAGCGTTTTATCGAAAAAACGGACTTCAGATTCGTGTTCAGCACCCCGAAAAACCCCTTAGAGAGTAGGTTTGAAAGCGATTAAACAGAGTTAATTTTTGAGCAATTTTGATGAAAATCGCGGAAATAACCATGAAGGAAGCGTTTTATCGAAAAACGGACTTCAGATTCGTGTTCAGCACCCTGAAAAACCCCTTAAGAGTAGGTTTGAAAGCGATTAAACAGAGTTAATTTTTGAGCAATTTTGATGAAAAAACGCGAAAATAACCCATGAAGGAAGCGTTTTATCGAAAAACGGACTTCAGATTCGTGTTCAGCACCCCGAAAAACCCCTTAGAGAGTAGGTTTGAAAGCGATTAAACAGAGTTAATTTTTGAGCAATTTTGATGAAAAAACGCGAAAATAACCATGAAGGAAGCGTTTTATCGAAAAACGGACTTCAGATTCGTGTTCAGCACCCCGAAAACCCCTTAGAAAGTAGGTTTGAAAGCGATTAAACAGAGTTAATTTTCGAGCAATTTTGATGAAAAACGCGAAAATAACCATGAAGGAAGCGTTTTATCGAAAAACGGACTTCAGATTCGTGTTCAGCACCCCGAAAAACCCCTTAGAGAGTAGGTTTGAAAGCGATTAAACAGAGTTAATTTTTGAGCAATTTTGATGAAAAAACGCGAAAATAACCATGAAGGAAGCGTTTTATCGAAAAACGGACTTCAGATTCGTGTTCAGCACCCCGAAAAACCCCTTAGAGGTAGGTTTGAAAGCGATTAAACAGAGTTTATTTTTGAGCAATTTTGATGAAAAAACGCGAAAATAACCATGAAGGAAGCGTTTTATCGAAAAACGGACTTCAGATTCGTGTTCAGCACCCCGAAAAACCCCTTAGAGAGTAGGTTTGAAAGCGATTAAACAGAGTTAATTTTTGAGCAATTTTGATGAAAAAACGCGAAAATAACCATGAAGGAAGCGTTTTATCGAAAAAGGACTTCAGATTCGTGTTCAGCACCCCGAAAAACCCCTTAGAGAGTAGGTTTGAAAGCGATTAAACAGAGTTAATTTTTGAGCAATTTTGATGAAAAAACGCGAAAATAACCATGAAGGAAGCGTTTTATCGAAAAAAGGACTTCAGATTCGTGTTCAGCACCCCGAAAAACCCCTTAGAGAGTAGGTTTGAAAGCGATTAAACAGAGTTATTTTTTGAGCAATTTTGATGAAAAAACGTGAAAATTCAGCACCCCGAAAAAACCCTTAGAGTAGGTTTGAAAGCGATTAAACAGAGTTTATTTTTGAGCAATTTTGATGAAAAAACGCGAAAATAACCATGAAGGAAGCGTTTTATCGGAAAGGACTTCAGATTCGTGTTCAGCACCCCGAAAAACCCCTTAGAGAGTAGGTTTGAAAGCGATTAAACAGAGTTTATTTTTGAGCAATTTTGATGAAAAAACGCGAAAATAACCATGAAGGAAGCGTTTTATCGAAAAAGGGACTTCA
>JAVIWC010001474.1:0-27902 GCA_031894815.1 Creontiades dilutus
TATTTTCGCGATGTTTCATCAAAATTGCTCAAAAATTATCTCTGTTTAATCCCTTTCAAACCTACTCTCTAAGGGGTTTTTCGGGTGTTGAACACGAATCGAAGTCCGTTTTTCGATAAAACGCTTCCTTCATGGTTATTTTCGCGATTTTTCATCAAAATTGCTCAAAAATTATCTCTGTTTAATCCCTTTCAAACCTACTCTCTAAGGGGTTTTTCGGGGTGCTGAACACGAATCTGAAGTCCGTTTTTCGATAAAACGCTTCCTTCATGGTTATTTTCGCGATTTTTCATCAAAATTGCTCAAAAATTATCTCTGTTTAATCCGTTTCAAACCTACTCTCTAAGGGGTTTTTCGGGGTGCTGAACACGAATCTGAAGTCCGTTTTTCGATAAAACGCTTCCTTCGTGGTTATTTTCGCGATTTTTCATCAAAATTGCTCAAAAATTATCTCTGTTTAATCCCTTTCAAACCTACTCTCTAAGGGGTTTTTCGGGGTGCTGAACACGAATCTGAAGTCCGTTTTTCGATAAAACGCTTCCTTCATGGTTATTTTCGCGATTTTTCATCAAAATTGCTCAAAAATTATCTCTGTTTAATCCCTTTCAAACCTACTCTCTAAGGGGTTTTTCGGGGTGCTGAACACGAATCTGAAGTCCGTTTTTCGATAAAACGCTTCCTTCATGGTTATTTTCGCGATTTTTCATCAAAATTGCTAAAAAATTATCTCTGTTTAATCGCTTTCAAACCTACTCTCTAAGGGGTTTTTCGGGGTGCTGAACACGAATCTGAAGTCCGTTTTTCAATAAAACGCTTCCTTCATGGTTATTTTCGCGTTTTTTCATCAAAATTGCTCAAAAATAAACTCTGTTTAATCGCTTTCAAACCTACTCTCTAAGGGGTTTTTCGGGGTGCTGAACACGAATCTGAAGTCCTTTTTTCGATAAAACGCTTCCTTCATGGTTATTTTCGCGTTTTTTCATCAAAATTGCTCAAAAATAAACTCTGTTTAATCGCTTTCAAACCTACTCTCTAATGGGTTTTTCGGGGTGCTGAACACGAATCTGAAGTCCGTTTTTCGATAAAACGCTTCCTTCATGGTTATTTTCGCGATTTTTCATCAAAATTGCTCAAAAATAAACTCTGTTTAATCGCTTTCAAACCTACTCTCTAAGGGGTTTTTCGGGGTGCTGAACACGAATCTGAAGTCCGTTTTTCGATAAAACGCTTCCTTCATGGTTATTTTCGCGATTTTTCATCAAAATTGCTCAAAAATGAACTCTGTTTACCGTTTTTCGATAAAACGCTTCCTTCATGGTTATTTTCGCGTTTTTTCATCACAATTGCTCAAAAATTAACTCTGTTTAATCGCTTTCAAACCTACTCTCTAAGGGGTTTTTCGGGGTGCTGAACACGAATCTGAAGTCCGTTTTTCGATAAAACGCTTCCTTCATGGTTATTTTCGCGTTTTTTCATCAAAATTGCTCAAAAATTAACTCTGTTTAATCGCTTTCAAACCTACTCTCTAAGGGGTTTTTCGGGGTGCTGAACACGAATCTGAAGTCCGTTTTTCGATAAAACGCTTCCTTCATGGTTATTTTCGCGTTTTTTCATCAAAATTGCTCAAAAATTAACTCTGTTTAATCGCTTTCAAACCTACTCTCTAAGGGGTTTTTCGGGGTGCTGAACACGAATCTGAAGTCCGTTTTTCGATAAAACGCTTCCTTCATGGTTATTTTCGCGTTTTTTCATCAAAATTGCTCAAAAATTAACTCTGTTTAATCGCTTTCAAACCTACTCTCTAAGGGGTTTTTCGGGGTGCTGAACACGAATCTGAAGTCCGTTTTTCGATAAAACGCTTCCTTCATGGTTATTTTCGCGTTTTTTCATCAAAATTGCTCAAAAATTAACTCTGTTTAATCGCTTTCAAACCTACTCTCTAAGGGGTTTTTCGGGGTGCTGAACACGAATCTGAAGTCCGTTTTTCGATAAAACGCTTCCTTCATGGTTATTTTCGCGTTTTTTCATCAAAATTGCTCAAAAATTAACTCTGTTTAATCGCTTTCAAACCTACTCTCTAAGGGGTTTTTCGGGGTGCTGAACACGAATCTGAAGTCCGTTTTTCGATAAAACGCTTCCTTCATGGTTATTTTCGCGTTTTTTCATCAAAATTGCTCAAAAATTAACTCTGTTTAATCGCTTTCAAACCTACTCTCTAAGGGGTTTTTCGGGGTGCTGAACACGAATCTGAAGTCCGTTTTTCGATAAAACGCTTCCTTCATGGTTATTTTCGCGTTTTTTCATCAAAATTGCTCAAAAATTAACTCTGTTTAATCGCTTTCAAACCTACTCTCTAAGGGGTTTTTCGGGGTGCTGAACACGAATCTGAAGTCCGTTTTTCGATAAAACGCTTCCTTCATGGTTATTTTCGCGTTTTTTCATCAAAATTGCTCAAAAATTAACTCTGTTTAATCGCTTTCAAACCTACTCTCTAAGGGGTTTTTCGGGGTGCTGAACACGAATCTGAAGTCCGTTTTTCGATAAAACGCTTCCTTCATGGTTATTTTCGCGTTTTTTCATCAAAATTGCTCAAAAATTAACTCTGTTTAATCGCTTTCAAACCTACTCTCTAAGGGGTTTTTCGGGGTGCTGAACACGAATCTGAAGTCCGTTTTTCGATAAAACGCTTCCTTCATGGTTATTTTCGCGTTTTTTCATCAAAATTGCTCAAAAATTAACTCTGTTTAATCGCTTTCAAACCTACTCTCTAAGGGGTTTTTCGGGGTGCTGAACACGAATCTGAAGTCCGTTTTTCGATAAAACGCTTCCTTCATGGTTATTTTCGCGTTTTTTCATCAAAATTGCTCAAAAATTAACTCTGTTTAATCGCTTTCAAACCTACTCTCTAAGGGGTTTTTCGGGGTGCTGAACACGAATCTGAAGTCCGTTTTTCGATAAAACGCTTCCTTCATGGTTATTTTCGCGTTTTTTCATCAAAATTGCTCAAAAATTAACTCTGTTTAATCGCTTTCAAACCTACTCTCTAAGGGGTTTTTCGGGGTGCTGAACACGAATCTGAAGTCCGTTTTTCGATAAAACGCTTCCTTCATGGTTATTTTCGCGTTTTTTCATCAAAATTGCTCAAAAATTAACTCTGTTTAATCGCTTTCAAACCTACTCTCTAAGGGGTTTTTCGGGGTGCTGAACACGAATCTGAAGTCCGTTTTTCGATAAAACGCTTCCTTCATGGTTATTTTCGCGTTTTTTCATCAAAATTGCTCAAAAATTAACTCTGTTTAATCGCTTTCAAACCTACTCTCTAAGGGGTTTTTCGGGGTGCTGAACACGAATCTGAAGTCCGTTTTTCGATAAAACGCTTCCTTCATGGTTATTTTCGCGTTTTTTCATCAAAATTGCTCAAAAATTAACTCTGTTTAATCGCTTTCAAACCTACTCTCTAAGGGGTTTTTCGGGGTGCTGAACACGAATCTGAAGTCCGTTTTTCGATAAAACGCTTCCTTCATGGTTATTTTCGCGTTTTTTCATCAAAATTGCTCAAAAATTAACTCTGTTTAATCGCTTTCAAACCTACTCTCTAAGGGGTTTTTCGGGGTGCTGAACACGAATCTGAAGTCCGTTTTTCGATAAAACGCTTCCTTCATGGTTATTTTCGCGTTTTTTCATCAAAATTGCTCAAAAATTAACTCTGTTTAATCGCTTTCAAACCTACTCTCTAAGGGGTTTTTCGGGGTGCTGAACACGAATCTGAAGTCCGTTTTTCGATAAAACGCTTCCTTCATGGTTATTTTCGCGTTTTTTCATCAAAATTGCTCAAAAATTAACTCTGTTTAATCGCTTTCAAACCTACTCTCTAAGGGGTTTTTCGGGGTGCTGAACACGAATCTGAAGTCCGTTTTTCGATAAAACGCTTCCTTCATGGTTATTTTCGCGTTTTTTCATCAAAATTGCTCAAAAATTAACTCTGTTTAATCGCTTTCAAACCTACTCTCTAAGGGGTTTTTCGGGGTGCTGAACACGAATCTGAAGTCCTTTTTTCGATAAAACGCTTCCTTCATGGTTATTTTCGCGTTTTTTCATCAAAATTGCTCAAAAATTAACTCTGTTTAATCGCTTTCAAACCTACTCTCTAAGGGGTTTTTCGGGGTGCTGAACACGAATCTGAAGTCCGTTTTTCGATAAAACGCTTCCTTCATGGTTATTTTCGCGTTTTTTCATCAAAATTGCTCAAAAATTAACTCTGTTTAATCGCTTTCAAACCTACTCTCTAAGGGGTTTTTCGGGGTGCTGAACACGAATCTGAAGTCCGTTTTTCGATAAAACGCTTCCTTCATGGTTATTTTCGCGTTTTTTCATCAAAATTGCTCAAAAATTAACTCTGTTTAATCGCTTTCAAACCTACTCTCTAAGGGGTTTTTCGGGGTGCTGAACACGAATCTGAAGTCCGTTTTTCGATAAAACGCTTCCTTCATGGTTATTTTCGCGTTTTTTCATCAAAATTGCTCAAAAATTAACTCTGTTTAATCGCTTTCAAACCTACTCTCTAAGGGGTTTTTCGGGGTGCTGAACACGAATCTGAAGTCCGTTTTTCGATAAAACGCTTCCTTCATGGTTATTTTCGCGTTTTTTCATCAAAATTGCTCAAAAATTAACTCTGTTTAATCGCTTTCAAACCTACTCTCTAAGGGGTTTTTCGGGGTGCTGAACACGAATCTGAAGTCCGTTTTTCGATAAAACGCTTCCTTCATGGTTATTTTCGCGTTTTTTCATCAAAATTGCTCAAAAATTAACTCTGTTTAATCGCTTTCAAACCTACTCTCTAAGGGGTTTTTCGGGGTGCTGAACACGAATCTGAAGTCCGTTTTTCGATAAAACGCTTCCTTCATGGTTATTTTCGCGTTTTTTCATCAAAATTGCTCAAAAATTAACTCTGTTTAATCGCTTTCAAACCTACTCTCTAAGGGGTTTTTCGGGGTGCTGAACACGAATCTGAAGTCCGTTTTTCGATAAAACGCTTCCTTCATGGTTATTTTCGCGTTTTTTCATCAAAATTGCTCAAAAATTAACTCTGTTTAATCGCTTTCAAACCTACTCTCTAAGGGGTTTTTCGGGGTGCTGAACACGAATCTGAAGTCCGTTTTTCGATAAAACGCTTCCTTCATGGTTATTTTCGCGTTTTTTCATCAAAATTGCTCAAAAATTAACTCTGTTTAATCGCTTTCAAACCTACTCTCTAAGGGGTTTTTCGGGGTGCTGAACACGAATCTGAAGTCCGTTTTTCGATAAAACGCTTCCTTCATGGTTATTTTCGCGTTTTTTCATCAAAATTGCTCAAAAATTAACTCTGTTTAATCGCTTTCAAACCTACTCTCTAAGGGGTTTTTCGGGGTGCTGAACACGAATCTGAAGTCCGTTTTTCGATAAAACGCTTCCTTCATGGTTATTTTCGCGTTTTTTCATCAAAATTGCTCAAAAATTAACTCTGTTTAATCGCTTTCAAACCTACTCTCTAAGGGGTTTTTCGGGGTGCTGAACACGAATCTGAAGTCCGTTTTTCGATAAAACGCTTCCTTCATGGTTATTTTCGCGTTTTTTCATCAAAATTGCTCAAAAATTAACTCTGTTTAATCGCTTTCAAACCTACTCTCTAAGGGGTTTTTCGGGGTGCTGAACACGAATCTGAAGTCCGTTTTTCGATAAAACGCTTCCTTCATGGTTATTTTCGCGTTTTTTCATCAAAATTGCTCAAAAATTAACTCTGTTTAATCGCTTCATGGTTATTTTTCAAACCTACGCTTTCTCTAAGGGGTTTTTCGGGGTGCTGAACACGAATCTGAAGTCCGTTTTTCGATAAAACGCTTCCTTCATGGTTATTTTCGCGTTTTTTCATCAAAATTGCTCAAAAATTAACTCTGTTTAATCGCTTTCAAACCTACTCTCTAAGGGGTTTTTCGGGGTGCTGAACACGAATCTGAAGTCCGTTTTTCGATAAAACGCTTCCTTCATGGTTATTTTCGCGTTTTTTCATCAAAATTGCTCAAAAATTAACTCTGTTTAATCGCTTTCAAACCTACTCTCTAAGGGGTTTTTCGGGGTGCTGAACACGAATCTGAAGTCCGTTTTTCGATAAAACGCTTCCTTCATGGTTATTTTCGCGTTTTTTCATCAAAATTGCTCAAAAATTAACTCTGTTTAATCGCTTTCAAACCTACTCTCTAAGGGGTTTTTCGGGGTGCTGAACACGAATCTGAAGTCCGTTTTTCGATAAAACGCTTCCTTCATGGTTATTTTCGCGTTTTTTCATCAAAATTGCTCAAAAATTAACTCTGTTTAATCGCTTTCAAACCTACTCTCTAAGGGGTTTTTCGGGGTGCTGAACACGAATCTGAAGTCCGTTTTTCGATAAAACGCTTCCTTCATGGTTATTTTCGCGTTTTTTCATCACAATTGCTCAAAAATTAACTCTGTTTAATCGCTTTCAAACCTACTCTCTAAGGGGTTTTTCGGGGTGCTGAACACGAATCTGAAGTCCGTTTTTCGATAAAACGCTTCCTTCATGGTTATTTTCGCGTTTTTTCATCAAAATTGCTCAAAAATTAACTCTGTTTAATCGCTTTCAAACCTACTCTCTAAGGGGTTTTTCGGGGTGCTGAACACGAATCTGAAGTCCGTTTTTCGATAAAACGCTTCCTTCATGGTTATTTTCGCGTTTTTTCATCAAAATTGCTCAAAAATTAACTCTGTTTAATCGCTTTCAAACCTACTCTCTAAGGGGTTTTTCGGGGTGCTGAACACGAATCTGAAGTCCGTTTTTCGATAAAACGCTTCCTTCATGGTTATTTTCGCGTTTTTTCATCAAAATTGCTCAAAAATTAACTCTGTTTAATCGCTTTCAAACCTACTCTCTAAGGGGTTTTTCGGGGTGCTGAACACGAATCTGAAGTCCGTTTTTCGATAAAACGCTTCCTTCATGGTTATTTTCGCGTTTTTTCATCAAAATTGCTCAAAAAATTAACTCTGTTTAATCGCTTTCAAACCTACTCTCTAAGGGGTTTTTCGGGGTGCTGAACACGAATCTGAAGTCCGTTTTTCGATAAAACGCTTCCTTCATGGTTATTTTCGCGTTTTTTCATCAAAATTGCTCAAAAATTAACTCTGTTTAATCGCTTTCAAACCTACTCTCTAAGGGGTTTTTCGGGGTGCTGAACACGAATCTGAAGTCCGTTTTTCGATAAAACGCTTCCTTCATGGTTATTTTCGCGTTTTTTCATCAAAATTGCTCAAAAATTAACTCTGTTTAATCGCTTTCAAACCTACTCTCTAAGGGGTTTTTCGGGGTGCTGAACACGAATCTGAAGTCCGTTTTTCGATAAAACGCTTCCTTCATGGTTATTTTCGCGTTTTTTCATCAAAATTGCTCAAAAATTAACTCTGTTTAATCGCTTTCAAACCTACTCTCTAAGGGGTTTTTCGGGGTGCTGAACACGAATCTGAAGTCCGTTTTTCGATAAAACGCTTCCTTCATGGTTATTTTCGCGTTTTTTCATCAAAATTGCTCAAAAATTAACTCTGTTTAATCGCTTTCAAACCTACTCTCTAAGGGGTTTTTCGGGGTGCTGAACACGAATCTGAAGTCCGTTTTTCGATAAAACGCTTCCTTCATGGTTATTTTCGCGTTTTTTCATCAAAATTGCTCAAAAATTAACTCTGTTTAATCGCTTTCAAACCTACTCTCTAAGGGGTTTTTCGGGGTGCTGAACACGAATCTGAAGTCCGTTTTTCGATAAAACGCTTCCTTCATGGTTATTTTCGCGTTTTTTCATCAAAATTGCTCAAAAATTAACTCTGTTTAATCGCTTTCAAACCTACTCTCTAAGGGGTTTTTCGGGGTGCTGAACACGAATCTGAAGTCCGTTTTTCGATAAAACGCTTCCTTCATGGTTATTTTCGCGTTTTTTCATCAAAATTGCTCAAAAATTAACTCTGTTTAATCGCTTTCAAACCTACTCTCTAAGGGGTTTTTCGGGGTGCTGAACACGAATCTGAAGTCCGTTTTTCGATAAAACGCTTCCTTCATGGTTATTTTCGCGTTTTTTCATCAAAATTGCTCAAAAATTAACTCTGTTTAATCGCTTTCAAACCTACTCTCTAAGGGGTTTTTCGGGGTGCTGAACACGAATCTGAAGTCCGTTTTTCGATAAAACGCTTCCTTCATGGTTATTTTCGCGTTTTTTCATCAAAATTGCTCAAAAATTAACTCTGTTTAATCGCTTTCAAACCTACTCTCTAAGGGGTTTTTCGGGGTGCTGAACACGAATCTGAAGTCCGTTTTTCGATAAAACGCTTCCTTCATGGTTATTTTCGCGTTTTTTCATCAAAATTGCTCAAAAATTAACTCTGTTTAATCGCTTTCAAACCTACTCTCTAAGGGGTTTTTCGGGGTGCTGAACACGAATCTGAAGTCCGTTTTTCGATAAAACGCTTCCTTCATGGTTATTTTCGCGTTTTTTCATCAAAATTGCTCAAAAATTAACTCTGTTTAATCGCTTTCAAACCTACTCTCTAAGGGGTTTTTCGGGGTGCTGAACACGAATCTGAAGTCCGTTTTTCGATAAAACGCTTCCTTCATGGTTATTTTCGCGTTTTTTCATCAAAATTGCTCAAAAATTAACTCTGTTTAATCGCTTTCAAACCTACTCTCTAAGGGGTTTTTCGGGGTGCTGAACACGAATCTGAAGTCCGTTTTTCGATAAAACGCTTCCTTCATGGTTATTTTCGCGTTTTTTCATCAAAATTGCTCAAAAATTAACTCTGTTTAATCGCTTTCAAACCTACTCTCTAAGGGGTTTTTCGGGGTGCTGAACACGAATCTGAAGTCCGTTTTTCGATAAAACGCTTCCTTCATGGTTATTTTCGCGTTTTTTCATCAAAATTGCTCAAAAATTAACTCTGTTTAATCGCTTTCAAACCTACTCTCTAAGGGGTTTTTCGGGGTGCTGAACACGAATCTGAAGTCCGTTTTTCGATAAAACGCTTCCTTCATGGTTATTTTCGCGTTTTTTCATCAAAATTGCTCAAAAATTAACTCTGTTTAATCGCTTTCAAACCTACTCTCTAAGGGGTTTTTCGGGGTGCTGAACACGAATCTGAAGTCCGTTTTTCGATAAAACGCTTCCTTCATGGTTATTTTCGCGTTTTTTCATCAAAATTGCTCAAAAATTAACTCTGTTTAATCGCTTTCAAACCTACTCTCTAAGGGGTTTTTCGGGGTGCTGAACACGAATCTGAAGTCCGTTTTTCGATAAAACGCTTCCTTCATGGTTATTTTCGCGTTTTTTCATCAAAATTGCTCAAAAATTAACTCTGTTTAATCGCTTTCAAACCTACTCTCTAAGGGGTTTTTCGGGGTGCTGAACACGAATCTGAAGTCCGTTTTTCGATAAAACGCTTCCTTCATGGTTATTTTCGCGTTTTTTCATCAAAATTGCTCAAAAATTAACTCTGTTTAATCGCTTTCAAACCTACTCTCTAAGGGGTTTTTCGGGGTGCTGAACACGAATCTGAAGTCCGTTTTTCGATAAAACGCTTCCTTCATGGTTATTTTCGCGTTTTTTCATCAAAATTGCTCAAAAATTAACTCTGTTTAATCGCTTTCAAACCTACTCTCTAAGGGGTTTTTCGGGGTGCTGAACACGAATCTGAAGTCCGTTTTTCGATAAAACGCTTCCTTCATGGTTATTTTCGCGTTTTTTCATCAAAATTGCTCAAAAATTAACTCTGTTTAATCGCTTTCAAACCTACTCTCTAAGGGGTTTTTCGGGGTGCTGAACACGAATCTGAAGTCCGTTTTTCGATAAAACGCTTCCTTCATGGTTATTTTCGCGTTTTTTCATCAAAATTGCTCAAAAATTAACTCTGTTTAATCGCTTTCAAACCTACTCTCTAAGGGGTTTTTCGGGGTGCTGAACACGAATCTGAAGTCCGTTTTTCGATAAAACGCTTCCTTCATGGTTATTTTCGCGTTTTTTCATCAAAATTGCTCAAAAATTAACTCTGTTTAATCGCTTTCAAACCTACTCTCTAAGGGGTTTTTCGGGGTGCTGAACACGAATCTGAAGTCCGTTTTTCGATAAAACGCTTCCTTCATGGTTATTTTCGCGTTTTTTCATCAAAATTGCTCAAAAATTAACTCTGTTTAATCGCTTTCAAACCTACTCTCTAAGGGGTTTTTCGGGGTGCTGAACACGAATCTGAAGTCCGTTTTTCGATAAAACGCTTCCTTCATGGTTATTTTCGCGTTTTTTCATCAAAATTGCTCAAAAATTAACTCTGTTTAATCGCTTTCAAACCTACTCTCTAAGGGGTTTTTCGGGGTGCTGAACACGAATCTGAAGTCCGTTTTTCGATAAAACGCTTCCTTCATGGTTATTTTCGCGTTTTTTCATCAAAATTGCTCAAAAATTAACTCTGTTTAATCGCTTTCAAACCTACTCTCTAAGGGGTTTTTCGGGGTGCTGAACACGAATCTGAAGTCCGTTTTTCGATAAAACGCTTCCTTCATGGTTATTTTCGCGTTTTTTCATCAAAATTGCTCAAAAATTAACTCTGTTTAATCGCTTTCAAACCTACTCTCTAAGGGGTTTTTCGGGGTGCTGAACACGAATCTGAAGTCCGTTTTTCGATAAAACGCTTCCTTCATGGTTATTTTCGCGTTTTTTCATCAAAATTGCTCAAAAATTAACTCTGTTTAATCGCTTTCAAACCTACTCTCTAAGGGGTTTTTCGGGGTGCTGAACACGAATCTGAAGTCCGTTTTTCGATAAAACGCTTCCTTCATGGTTATTTTCGCGTTTTTTCATCAAAATTGCTCAAAAATTAACTCTGTTTAATCGCTTTCAAACCTACTCTAAGGGGTTTTTCGGGGTGCTGAACACGAATCTGAAGTCCGTTTTTCGATAAAACGCTTCCTTCATGGTTATTTTCGCGTTTTTTCATCAAAATTGCTCAAAAATTAACTCTGTTTAATCGCTTTCAAACCTACTCTCTAAGGGGTTTTTCGGGGTGCTGAACACGAATCTGAAGTCCGTTTTTCGATAAAACGCTTCCTTCATGGTTATTTTCGCGTTTTTTCATCAAAATTGCTCAAAAATTAACTCTGTTTAATCGCTTTCAAACCTACTCTCTAAGGGGTTTTTCGGGGTGCTGAACACGAATCTGAAGTCCGTTTTTCGATAAAACGCTTCCTTCATGGTTATTTTCGCGTTTTTTCATCAAAATTGCTCAAAAATTAACTCTGTTTAATCGCTTTCAAACCTACTCTCTAAGGGGTTTTTCGGGGTGCTGAACACGAATCTGAAGTCCGTTTTTCGATAAAACGCTTCCTTCATGGTTATTTTCGCGTTTTTTCATCAAAATTGCTCAAAAATTAACTCTGTTTAATCGCTTTCAAACCTACTCTCTAAGGGGTTTTTCGGGGTGCTGAACACGAATCTGAAGTCCGTTTTTCGATAAAACGCTTCCTTCATGGTTATTTTCGCGTTTTTTCATCAAAATTGCTCAAAAATTAACTCTGTTTAATCGCTTTCAAACCTACTCTCTAAGGGGTTTTTCGGGGTGCTGAACACGAATCTGAAGTCCGTTTTTCGATAAAACGCTTCCTTCATGGTTATTTTCGCGTTTTTTCATCAAAATTGCTCAAAAATTAACTCTGTTTAATCGCTTTCAAACCTACTCTCTAAGGGGTTTTTCGGGGTGCTGAACACGAATCTGAAGTCCGTTTTTCGATAAAACGCTTCCTTCATGGTTATTTTCGCGTTTTTTCATCAAAATTGCTCAAAAATTAACTCTGTTTAATCGCTTTCAAACCTACTCTCTAAGGGGTTTTTCGGGGTGCTGAACACGAATCTGAAGTCCGTTTTTCGATAAAACGCTTCCTTCATGGTTATTTTCGCGTTTTTTCATCAAAATTGCTCAAAAATTAACTCTGTTTAATCGCTTTCAAACCTACTCTCTAAGGGGTTTTTCGGGGTGCTGAACACGAATCTGAAGTCCGTTTTTCGATAAAACGCTTCCTTCATGGTTATTTTCGCGTTTTTTCATCAAAATTGCTCAAAAATTAACTCTGTTTAATCGCTTTCAAACCTACTCTCTAAGGGGTTTTTCGGGGTGCTGAACACGAATCTGAAGTCCGTTTTTCGATAAAACGCTTCCTTCATGGTTATTTTCGCGTTTTTTCATCAAAATTGCTCAAAAATTAACTCTGTTTAATCGCTTTCAAACCTACTCTCTAAGGGGTTTTTCGGGGTGCTGAACACGAATCTGAAGTCCGTTTTTCGATAAAACGCTTCCTTCATGGTTATTTTCGCGTTTTTTCATCAAAATTGCTCAAAAATTAACTCTGTTTAATCGCTTTCAAACCTACTCTCTAAGGGGTTTTTCGGGGTGCTGAACACGAATCTGAAGTCCGTTTTTCGATAAAACGCTTCCTTCATGGTTATTTTCGCGTTTTTTCATCAAAATTGCTCAAAAATTAACTCTGTTTAATCGCTTTCAAACCTACTCTAAGGGGTTTTTCGGGGTGCTGAACACGAATCTGAAGTCCGTTTTTCGATAAAACGCTTCCTTCATGGTTATTTTCGCGTTTTTTCATCAAAATTGCTCAAAAATTAACTCTGTTTAATCGCTTTCAAACCTACTCTCTAAGGGGTTTTTCGGGGTGCTGAACACGAATCTGAAGTCCGTTTTTCGATAAAACGCTTCCTTCATGGTTATTTTCGCGTTTTTTCATCAAAATTGCTCAAAAATTAACTCTGTTTAATCGCTTTCAAACCTACTCTCTAAGGGGTTTTTCGGGGTGCTGAACACGAATCTGAAGTCCGTTTTTCGATAAAACGCTTCCTTCATGGTTATTTTCGCGTTTTTTCATCAAAATTGCTCAAAAATTAACTCTGTTTAATCGCTTTCAAACCTACTCTCTAAGGGGTTTTTCGGGGTGCTGAACACGAATCTGAAGTCCGTTTTTCGATAAAACGCTTCCTTCATGGTTATTTTCGCGTTTTTTCATCAAAATTGCTCAAAAATTAACTCTGTTTAATCGCTTTCAAACCTACTCTCTAAGGGGTTTTTCGGGGTGCTGAACACGAATCTGAAGTCCGTTTTTCGATAAAACGCTTCCTTCATGGTTATTTTCGCGTTTTTTCATCAAAATTGCTCAAAAATTAACTCTGTTTAATCGCTTTCAAACCTACTCTCTAAGGGGTTTTTCGGGGTGCTGAACACGAATCTGAAGTCCGTTTTTCGATAAAACGCTTCCTTCATGGTTATTTTCGCGTTTTTTCATCAAAATTGCTCAAAAATTAACTCTGTTTAATCGCTTTCAAACCTACTCTCTAAGGGGTTTTTCGGGGTGCTGAACACGAATCTGAAGTCCGTTTTTCGATAAAACGCTTCCTTCATGGTTATTTTCGCGTTTTTTCATCAAAATTGCTCAAAAATTAACTCTGTTTAATCGCTTTCAAACCTACTCTCTAAGGGGTTTTTCGGGGTGCTGAACACGAATCTGAAGTCCGTTTTTCGATAAAACGCTTCCTTCATGGTTATTTTCGCGTTTTTTCATCAAAATTGCTCAAAAATTAACTCTGTTTAATCGCTTTCAAACCTACTCTCTAAGGGGTTTTTCGGGGTGCTGAACACGAATCTGAAGTCCGTTTTTCGATAAAACGCTTCCTTCATGGTTATTTTCGCGTTTTTTCATCAAAATTGCTCAAAAATTAACTCTGTTTAATCGCTTTCAAACCTACTCTCTAAGGGGTTTTTCGGGGTGCTGAACACGAATCTGAAGTCCGTTTTTCGATAAAACGCTTCCTTCATGGTTATTTTCGCGTTTTTTCATCAAAATTGCTCAAAAATTAACTCTGTTTAATCGCTTTCAAACCTACTCTCTAAGGGGTTTTTCGGGGTGCTGAACACGAATCTGAAGTCCGTTTTTCGATAAAACGCTTCCTTCATGGTTATTTTCGCGTTTTTTCATCAAAATTGCTCAAAAATTAACTCTGTTTAATCGCTTTCAAACCTACTCTCTAAGGGGTTTTTCGGGGTGCTGAACACGAATCTGAAGTCCGTTTTTCGATAAAACGCTTCCTTCATGGTTATTTTCGCGTTTTTTCATCAAAATTGCTCAAAAATTAACTCTGTTTAATCGCTTTCAAACCTACTCTCTAAGGGGTTTTTCGGGGTGCTGAACACGAATCTGAAGTCCGTTTTTCGATAAAACGCTTCCTTCATGGTTATTTTCGCGTTTTTTCATCAAAATTGCTCAAAAATTAACTCTGTTTAATCGCTTTCAAACCTACTCTCTAAGGGGTTTTTCGGGGTGCTGAACACGAATCTGAAGTCCGTTTTTCGATAAAACGCTTCCTTCATGGTTATTTTCGCGTTTTTTCATCAAAATTGCTCAAAAATTAACTCTGTTTAATCGCTTTCAAACCTACTCTCTAAGGGGTTTTTCGGGGTGCTGAACACGAATCTGAAGTCCGTTTTTCGATAAAACGCTTCCTTCATGGTTATTTTCGCGTTTTTTCATCAAAATTGCTCAAAAATTAACTCTGTTTAATCGCTTTCAAACCTACTCTCTAAGGGGTTTTTCGGGGTGCTGAACACGAATCTGAAGTCCGTTTTTCGATAAAACGCTTCCTTCATGGTTATTTTCGCGTTTTTTCATCAAAATTGCTCAAAAATTAACTCTGTTTAATCGCTTTCAAACCTACTCTCTAAGGGGTTTTTCGGGGTGCTGAACACGAATCTGAAGTCCGTTTTTCGATAAAACGCTTCCTTCATGGTTATTTTCGCGTTTTTTCATCAAAATTGCTCAAAAATTAACTCTGTTTAATCGCTTTCAAACCTACTCTCTAAGGGGTTTTTCGGGGTGCTGAACACGAATCTGAAGTCCGTTTTTCGATAAAACGCTTCCTTCATGGTTATTTTCGCGTTTTTTCATCAAAATTGCTCAAAAATTAACTCTGTTTAATCGCTTTCAAACCTACTCTCTAAGGGGTTTTTCGGGGTGCTGAACACGAATCTGAAGTCCGTTTTTCGATAAAACGCTTCCTTCATGGTTATTTTCGCGTTTTTTCATCAAAATTGCTCAAAAATTAACTCTGTTTAATCGCTTTCAAACCTACTCTCTAAGGGGTTTTTCGGGGTGCTGAACACGAATCTGAAGTCCGTTTTTCGATAAAACGCTTCCTTCATGGTTATTTTCGCGTTTTTTCATCAAAATTGCTCAAAAATTAACTCTGTTTAATCGCTTTCAAACCTACTCTCTAAGGGGTTTTTCGGGGTGCTGAACACGAATCTGAAGTCCGTTTTTCGATAAAACGCTTCCTTCATGGTTATTTTCGCGTTTTTTCATCAAAATTGCTCAAAAATTAACTCTGTTTAATCGCTTTCAAACCTACTCTCTAAGGGGTTTTTCGGGGTGCTGAACACGAATCTGAAGTCCGTTTTTCGATAAAACGCTTCCTTCATGGTTATTTTCGCGTTTTTTCATCAAAATTGCTCAAAAATTAACTCTGTTTAATCGCTTTCAAACCTACTCTCTAAGGGGTTTTTCGGGGTGCTGAACACGAATCTGAAGTCCGTTTTTCGATAAAACGCTTCCTTCATGGTTATTTTCGCGTTTTTTCATCAAAATTGCTCAAAAATTAACTCTGTTTAATCGCTTTCAAACCTACTCTCTAAGGGGTTTTTCGGGGTGCTGAACACGAATCTGAAGTCCGTTTTTCGATAAAACGCTTCCTTCATGGTTATTTTCGCGTTTTTTCATCAAAATTGCTCAAAAATTAACTCTGTTTAATCGCTTTCAAACCTACTCTCTAAGGGGTTTTTCGGGGTGCTGAACACGAATCTGAAGTCCGTTTTTCGATAAAACGCTTCCTTCATGGTTATTTTCGCGTTTTTTCATCAAAATTGCTCAAAAATTAACTCTGTTTAATCGCTTTCAAACCTACTCTCTAAGGGGTTTTTCGGGGTGCTGAACACGAATCTGAAGTCCGTTTTTCGATAAAACGCTTCCTTCATGGTTATTTTCGCGTTTTTTCATCAAAATTGCTCAAAAATTAACTCTGTTTAATCGCTTTCAAACCTACTCTCTAAGGGGTTTTTCGGGGTGCTGAACACGAATCTGAAGTCCGTTTTTCGATAAAACGCTTCCTTCATGGTTATTTTCGCGTTTTTTCATCAAAATTGCTCAAAAATTAACTCTGTTTAATCGCTTTCAAACCTACTCTCTAAGGGGTTTTTCGGGGTGCTGAACACGAATCTGAAGTCCGTTTTTCGATAAAACGCTTCCTTCATGGTTATTTTCGCGTTTTTTCATCAAAATTGCTCAAAAATTAACTCTGTTTAATCGCTTTCAAACCTACTCTCTAAGGGGTTTTTCGGGGTGCTGAACACGAATCTGAAGTCCGTTTTTCGATAAAACGCTTCCTTCATGGTTATTTTCGCGTTTTTTCATCAAAATTGCTCAAAAATTAACTCTGTTTAATCGCTTTCAAACCTACTCTCTAAGGGGTTTTTCGGGGTGCTGAACACGAATCTGAAGTCCGTTTTTCGATAAAACGCTTCCTTCATGGTTATTTTCGCGTTTTTTCATCAAAATTGCTCAAAAATTAACTCTGTTTAATCGCTTTCAAACCTACTCTCTAAGGGGTTTTTCGGGGTGCTGAACACGAATCTGAAGTCCGTTTTTCGATAAAACGCTTCCTTCATGGTTATTTTCGCGTTTTTTCATCAAAATTGCTCAAAAATTAACTCTGTTTAATCGCTTTCAAACCTACTCTCTAAGGGGTTTTTCGGGGTGCTGAACACGAATCTGAAGTCCGTTTTTCGATAAAACGCTTCCTTCATGGTTATTTTCGCGTTTTTTCATCAAAATTGCTCAAAAATTAACTCTGTTTAATCGCTTTCAAACCTACTCTCTAAGGGGTTTTTCGGGGTGCTGAACACGAATCTGAAGTCCGTTTTTCGATAAAACGCTTCCTTCATGGTTATTTTCGCGTTTTTTCATCAAAATTGCTCAAAAATTAACTCTGTTTAATCGCTTTCAAACCTACTCTCTAAGGGGTTTTTCGGGGTGCTGAACACGAATCTGAAGTCCGTTTTTCGATAAAACGCTTCCTTCATGGTTATTTTCGCGTTTTTTCATCAAAATTGCTCAAAAATTAACTCTGTTTAATCGCTTTCAAACCTACTCTCTAAGGGGTTTTTCGGGGTGCTGAACACGAATCTGAAGTCCGTTTTTCGATAAAACGCTTCCTTCATGGTTATTTTCGCGTTTTTTCATCAAAATTGCTCAAAAATTAACTCTGTTTAATCGCTTTCAAACCTACTCTCTAAGGGGTTTTTCGGGGTGCTGAACACGAATCTGAAGTCCGTTTTTCGATAAAACGCTTCCTTCATGGTTATTTTCGCGTTTTTTCATCAAAATTGCTCAAAAATTAACTCTGTTTAATCGCTTTCAAACCTACTCTCTAAGGGGTTTTTCGGGGTGCTGAACACGAATCTGAAGTCCGTTTTTCGATAAAACGCTTCCTTCATGGTTATTTTCGCGTTTTTTCATCAAAATTGCTCAAAAATTAACTCTGTTTAATCGCTTTCAAACCTACTCTCTAAGGGGTTTTTCGGGGTGCTGAACACGAATCTGAAGTCCGTTTTTCGATAAAACGCTTCCTTCATGGTTATTTTCGCGTTTTTTCATCAAAATTGCTCAAAAATTAACTCTGTTTAATCGCTTTCAAACCTACTCTCTAAGGGGTTTTTCGGGGTGCTGAACACGAATCTGAAGTCCGTTTTTCGATAAAACGCTTCCTTCATGGTTATTTTCGCGTTTTTTCATCAAAATTGCTCAAAAATTAACTCTGTTTAATCGCTTTCAAACCTACTCTCTAAGGGGTTTTTCGGGGTGCTGAACACGAATCTGAAGTCCGTTTTTCGATAAAACGCTTCCTTCATGGTTATTTTCGCGTTTTTTCATCAAAATTGCTCAAAAATTAACTCTGTTTAATCGCTTTCAAACCTACTCTCTAAGGGGTTTTTCGGGGTGCTGAACACGAATCTGAAGTCCGTTTTTCGATAAAACGCTTCCTTCATGGTTATTTTCGCGTTTTTTCATCAAAATTGCTCAAAAATTAACTCTGTTTAATCGCTTTCAAACCTACTCTCTAAGGGGTTTTTCGGGGTGCTGAACACGAATCTGAAGTCCGTTTTTCGATAAAACGCTTCCTTCATGGTTATTTTCGCGTTTTTTCATCAAAATTGCTCAAAAATTAACTCTGTTTAATCGCTTTCAAACCTACTCTCTAAGGGGTTTTTCGGGGTGCTGAACACGAATCTGAAGTCCGTTTTTCGATAAAACGCTTCCTTCATGGTTATTTTCGCGTTTTTTCATCAAAATTGCTCAAAAATTAACTCTGTTTAATCGCTTTCAAACCTACTCTCTAAGGGGTTTTTCGGGGTGCTGAACACGAATCTGAAGTCCGTTTTTCGATAAAACGCTTCCTTCATGGTTATTTTCGCGTTTTTTCATCAAAATTGCTCAAAAATTAACTCTGTTTAATCGCTTTCAAACCTACTCTCTAAGGGGTTTTTCGGGGTGCTGAACACGAATCTGAAGTCCGTTTTTCGATAAAACGCTTCCTTCATGGTTATTTTCGCGTTTTTTCATCAAAATTGCTCAAAAATTAACTCTGTTTAATCGCTTTCAAACCTACTCTCTAAGGGGTTTTTCGGGGTGCTGAACACGAATCTGAAGTCCGTTTTTCGATAAAACGCTTCCTTCATGGTTATTTTCGCGTTTTTTCATCAAAATTGCTCAAAAATTAACTCTGTTTAATCGCTTTCAAACCTACTCTCTAAGGGGTTTTTCGGGGTGCTGAACACGAATCTGAAGTCCGTTTTTCGATAAAACGCTTCCTTCATGGTTATTTTCGCGTTTTTTCATCAAAATTGCTCAAAAATTAACTCTGTTTAATCGCTTTCAAACCTACTCTCTAAGGGGTTTTTCGGGGTGCTGAACACGAATCTGAAGTCCGTTTTTCGATAAAACGCTTCCTTCATGGTTATTTTCGCGTTTTTTCATCAAAATTGCTCAAAAATTAACTCTGTTTAATCGCTTTCAAACCTACTCTCTAAGGGGTTTTTCGGGGTGCTGAACACGAATCTGAAGTCCGTTTTTCGATAAAACGCTTCCTTCATGGTTATTTTCGCGTTTTTTCATCAAAATTGCTCAAAAATTAACTCTGTTTAATCGCTTTCAAACCTACTCTCTAAGGGGTTTTTCGGGGTGCTGAACACGAATCTGAAGTCCGTTTTTCGATAAAACGCTTCCTTCATGGTTATTTTCGCGTTTTTTCATCAAAATTGCTCAAAAATTAACTCTGTTTAATCGCTTTCAAACCTACTCTCTAAGGGGTTTTTCGGGGTGCTGAACACGAATCTGAAGTCCGTTTTTCGATAAAACGCTTCCTTCATGGTTATTTTCGCGTTTTTTCATCAAAATTGCTCAAAAATTAACTCTGTTTAATCGCTTTCAAACCTACTCTCTAAGGGGTTTTTCGGGGTGCTGAACACGAATCTGAAGTCCGTTTTTCGATAAAACGCTTCCTTCATGGTTATTTTCGCGTTTTTTCATCAAAATTGCTCAAAAATTAACTCTGTTTAATCGCTTTCAAACCTACTCTCTAAGGGGTTTTTCGGGGTGCTGAACACGAATCTGAAGTCCGTTTTTCGATAAAACGCTTCCTTCATGGTTATTTTCGCGTTTTTTCATCAAAATTGCTCAAAAATTAACTCTGTTTAATCGCTTTCAAACCTACTCTCTAAGGGGTTTTTCGGGGTGCTGAACACGAATCTGAAGTCCGTTTTTCGATAAAACGCTTCCTTCATGGTTATTTTCGCGTTTTTTCATCAAAATTGCTCAAAAATTAACTCTGTTTAATCGCTTTCAAACCTACTCTCTAAGGGGTTTTTCGGGGTGCTGAACACGAATCTGAAGTCCGTTTTTCGATAAAACGCTTCCTTCATGGTTATTTTCGCGTTTTTTCATCAAAATTGCTCAAAAATTAACTCTGTTTAATCGCTTTCAAACCTACTCTCTAAGGGGTTTTTCGGGGTGCTGAACACGAATCTGAAGTCCGTTTTTCGATAAAACGCTTCCTTCATGGTTATTTTCGCGTTTTTTCATCAAAATTGCTCAAAAATTAACTCTGTTTAATCGCTTTCAAACCTACTCTCTAAGGGGTTTTTCGGGGTGCTGAACACGAATCTGAAGTCCGTTTTTCGATAAAACGCTTCCTTCATGGTTATTTTCGCGTTTTTTCATCAAAATTGCTCAAAAATTAACTCTGTTTAATCGCTTTCAAACCTACTCTCTAAGGGGTTTTTCGGGGTGCTGAACACGAATCTGAAGTCCGTTTTTCGATAAAACGCTTCCTTCATGGTTATTTTCGCGTTTTTTCATCAAAATTGCTCAAAAATTAACTCTGTTTAATCGCTTTCAAACCTACTCTCTAAGGGGTTTTTCGGGGTGCTGAACACGAATCTGAAGTCCGTTTTTCGATAAAACGCTTCCTTCATGGTTATTTTCGCGTTTTTTCATCAAAATTGCTCAAAAATTAACTCTGTTTAATCGCTTTCAAACCTACTCTCTAAGGGGTTTTTCGGGGTGCTGAACACGAATCTGAAGTCCGTTTTTCGATAAAACGCTTCCTTCATGGTTATTTTCGCGTTTTTTCATCAAAATTGCTCAAAAATTAACTCTGTTTAATCGCTTTCAAACCTACTCTCTAAGGGGTTTTTCGGGGTGCTGAACACGAATCTGAAGTCCGTTTTTCGATAAAACGCTTCCTTCATGGTTATTTTCGCGTTTTTTCATCAAAATTGCTCAAAAATTAACTCTGTTTAATCGCTTTCAAACCTACTCTCTAAGGGGTTTTTCGGGGTGCTGAACACGAATCTGAAGTCCGTTTTTCGATAAAACGCTTCCTTCATGGTTATTTTCGCGTTTTTTCATCAAAATTGCTCAAAAATTAACTCTGTTTAATCGCTTTCAAACCTACTCTCTAAGGGGTTTTTCGGGGTGCTGAACACGAATCTGAAGTCCGTTTTTCGATAAAACGCTTCCTTCATGGTTATTTTCGCGTTTTTTCATCAAAATTGCTCAAAAATTAACTCTGTTTAATCGCTTTCAAACCTACTCTCTAAGGGGTTTTTCGGGGTGCTGAACACGAATCTGAAGTCCGTTTTTCGATAAAACGCTTCCTTCATGGTTATTTTCGCGTTTTTTCATCAAAATTGCTCAAAAATTAACTCTGTTTAATCGCTTTCAAACCTACTCTCTAAGGGGTTTTTCGGGGTGCTGAACACGAATCTGAAGTCCGTTTTTCGATAAAACGCTTCCTTCATGGTTATTTTCGCGTTTTTTCATCAAAATTGCTCAAAAATTAACTCTGTTTAATCGCTTTCAAACCTACTCTCTAAGGGGTTTTTCGGGGTGCTGAACACGAATCTGAAGTCCGTTTTTCGATAAAACGCTTCCTTCATGGTTATTTTCGCGTTTTTTCATCAAAATTGCTCAAAAATTAACTCTGTTTAATCGCTTTCAAACCTACTCTCTAAGGGGTTTTTCGGGGTGCTGAACACGAATCTGAAGTCCGTTTTTCGATAAAACGCTTCCTTCATGGTTATTTTCGCGTTTTTTCATCAAAATTGCTCAAAAATTAACTCTGTTTAATCGCTTTCAAACCTACTCTCTAAGGGGTTTTTCGGGGTGCTGAACACGAATCTGAAGTCCGTTTTTCGATAAAACGCTTCCTTCATGGTTATTTTCGCGTTTTTTCATCAAAATTGCTCAAAAATTAACTCTGTTTAATCGCTTTCAAACCTACTCTCTAAGGGGTTTTTCGGGGTGCTGAACACGAATCTGAAGTCCGTTTTTCGATAAAACGCTTCCTTCATGGTTATTTTCGCGTTTTTTCATCAAAATTGCTCAAAAATTAACTCTGTTTAATCGCTTTCAAACCTACTCTCTAAGGGGTTTTTCGGGGTGCTGAACACGAATCTGAAGTCCGTTTTTCGATAAAACGCTTCCTTCATGGTTATTTTCGCGTTTTTTCATCAAAATTGCTCAAAAATTAACTCTGTTTAATCGCTTTCAAACCTACTCTCTAAGGGGTTTTTCGGGGTGCTGAACACGAATCTGAAGTCCGTTTTTCGATAAAACGCTTCCTTCATGGTTATTTTCGCGTTTTTTCATCAAAATTGCTCAAAAATTAACTCTGTTTAATCGCTTTCAAACCTACTCTCTAAGGGGTTTTTCGGGGTGCTGAACACGAATCTGAAGTCCGTTTTTCGATAAAACGCTTCCTTCATGGTTATTTTCGCGTTTTTTCATCAAAATTGCTCAAAAATTAACTCTGTTTAATCGCTTTCAAACCTACTCTCTAAGGGGTTTTTCGGGGTGCTGAACACGAATCTGAAGTCCGTTTTTCGATAAAACGCTTCCTTCATGGTTATTTTCGCGTTTTTTCATCAAAATTGCTCAAAAATTAACTCTGTTTAATCGCTTTCAAACCTACTCTCTAAGGGGTTTTTCGGGGTGCTGAACACGAATCTGAAGTCCGTTTTTCGATAAAACGCTTCCTTCATGGTTATTTTCGCGTTTTTTCATCAAAATTGCTCAAAAATTAACTCTGTTTAATCGCTTTCAAACCTACTCTCTAAGGGGTTTTTCGGGGTGCTGAACACGAATCTGAAGTCCGTTTTTCGATAAAACGCTTCCTTCATGGTTATTTTCGCGTTTTTTCATCAAAATTGCTCAAAAATTAACTCTGTTTAATCGCTTTCAAACCTACTCTCTAAGGGGTTTTTCGGGGTGCTGAACACGAATCTGAAGTCCGTTTTTCGATAAAACGCTTCCTTCATGGTTATTTTCGCGTTTTTTCATCAAAATTGCTCAAAAATTAACTCTGTTTAATCGCTTTCAAACCTACTCTCTAAGGGGTTTTTCGGGGTGCTGAACACGAATCTGAAGTCCGTTTTTCGATAAAACGCTTCCTTCATGGTTATTTTCGCGTTTTTTCATCAAAATTGCTCAAAAATTAACTCTGTTTAATCGCTTTCAAACCTACTCTCTAAGGGGTTTTTCGGGGTGCTGAACACGAATCTGAAGTCCGTTTTTCGATAAAACGCTTCCTTCATGGTTATTTTCGCGTTTTTTCATCAAAATTGCTCAAAAATTAACTCTGTTTAATCGCTTTCAAACCTACTCTCTAAGGGGTTTTTCGGGGTGCTGAACACGAATCTGAAGTCCGTTTTTCGATAAAACGCTTCCTTCATGGTTATTTTCGCGTTTTTTCATCAAAATTGCTCAAAAATTAACTCTGTTTAATCGCTTTCAAACCTACTCTCTAAGGGGTTTTTCGGGGTGCTGAACACGAATCTGAAGTCCGTTTTTCGATAAAACGCTTCCTTCATGGTTATTTTCGCGTTTTTTCATCAAAATTGCTCAAAATTAACTCTGTTTAATCGCTTTCAAACCTACTCTCTAAGGGGTTTTTCGGGGTGCTGAACACGAATCTGAAGTCCGTTTTTCGATAAAACGCTTCCTTCATGGTTATTTTCGCGTTTTTTCATCAAAATTGCTCAAAAATTAACTCTGTTTAATCGCTTTCAAACCTACTCTAAGGGGTTTTTCGGGGTGCTGAACACGAATCTGAAATGGTTATTTTCTGCGTTTTTTCATCAAAATTGCTCAAAAATTAACTCTGTTTAATCGCTTTCAAACCTACTCTCTAAGGGGTTTTTCGGGGTGCTGAACACGAATCTGAAGTCCTTTTTTCGATAAAACGCTTCCTTCATGGTTATTTTCGCGTTTTTTCATCAAAATTGCTCAAAAATTAACTCTGTTTAATCGCTTTCAAACCTACTCTCTAAGGGGTTTTTCGGGGTGCTGAACACGAATCTGAAGTCCGTTTTTCGATAAAACGCTTCCTTCATGGTTATTTTCGCGTTTTTTCATCAAAATTGCTCAAAAATTAACTCTGTTTAATCGCTTTCAAACCTACTCTCTAAGGGGTTTTTCGGGGTGCTGAACACGAATCTGAAGTCCGTTTTTCGATAAAACGCTTCCTTCATGGTTATTTTCGCGTTTTTTCATCAAAATTGCTCAAAAATTAACTCTGTTTAATCGCTCCTTCATGGTTATTTTCGCGTTTTTTCATCAAAATTGCTCAAAAATTAACTCTGTTTAATCGCTTTCAAACCTACTCTCTAAGGGGTTTTTCGGGGTGCTGAACACGAATCTGAAGTCCGTTTTTCGATAAAACGCTTCCTTCATGGTTATTTTCGCGTTTTTTCATCAAAATTGCTCAAAAATTAACTCTGTTTAATCGCTTTCAAACCTACTCTCTAAGGGGTTTTTCGGGGTGCTGAACACGAATCTGAAGTCCGTTTTTCGATAAAACGCTTCCTTCATGGTTATTTTCGCGTTTTTTCATCAAAATTGCTCAAAAATTAACTCTGTTTAATCGCTTTCAAACCTACTCTCTAAGGGGTTTTTCGGGGTGCTGAACACGAATCTGAAGTCCGTTTTTCGATAAAACGCTTCCTTCATGGTTATTTTCGCGTTTTTTCATCAAAATTGCTCAAAAATTAACTCTGTTTAATCGCTTTCAAACCTACTCTCTAAGGGGTTTTTCGGGGTGCTGAACACGAATCTGAAGTCCGTTTTTCGATAAAACGCTTCCTTCATGGTTATTTTCGCGTTTTTTCATCAAAATTGCTCAAAAATTAACTCTGTTTAATCGCTTTCAAACCTACTCTCTAAGGGGTTTTTCGGGGTGCTGAACACGAATCTGAAGTCCGTTTTTCGATAAAACGCTTCCTTCATGGTTATTTTCGCGTTTTTTCATCAAAATTGCTCAAAAATTATCTCTGTTTAATCGCTTTCAAACCTACTCTTTAAGGGGTTTTTCGGGGTGCTGACACGAATCTGAAGTCCGTTTTTCGATAAAACGCTTCCTTCATGGTTATTTTCGCGATTTTTCATCAAAATTGCTCAAAAATTATCTCTGTTTAATCGCTTTCAAACCTACTCTCTAAGGGGTTTTTCGGGGTGCTGAACACGAATCTGAAGTCCGTTTTTCGATAAAACGCTTCCTTCATGGTTATTTTCGCGTTTTTTCATCAAAATTGCTCAAAAATTAACTCTGTTTAATCGCTTTCAAACCTACTCTCTAAGGGGTTTTTCGGGGTGCTGAACACGAATCTGAAGTCCGTTTTTCGATAAAACGCTTCCTTCATGGTTATTTTCGCGATTTTTCATCAAAATTGCTCAAAAATTATCTCTGTTTAATCGCTTTCAAACCTACTCTCTAAGGGGTTTTTCGGGGTGCTGAACACGAATCTGAAGTCCGTTTTTCGATAAAACGCTTCCTTCATGGTTATTTTCGCGATTTTTCATCAAAATTGCTCAAAAATTATCTCTGTTTAATCGCTTTCAAACCTACTCTCTAAGGGGTTTTTCGGGGTGCTGAACACGAATCTGAAGTCCGTTTTTCGATAAAACGCTTCCTTCATGGTTATTTTCGCGATTTTTCATCAAAATTGCTCAAAAATTATCTCTGTTTAATCCCTTTCAAACCTACTCTCTAAGGGGTTTTTCGGGGTGCTGAACACGAATCTGAAGTCCGTTTTTCGATAAAACGCTTCCTTCGTGGTTATTTTCGCGATTTTTCATCAAAATTGCTCAAAAATTATCTCTGTTTAATCCCTTTCAAACCTACTCTCTAAGGGGTTTTTCGGGGTGCTGAACACGAATCTGAAGTCCGTTTTTCGATAAAACGCTTCCTTCATGGTTATTTTCGCGATTTTTCATCAAAATTGCTCAAAAATTATCTCTGTTTAATCCCTTTCAAACCTACTCTCTAAGGGGTTTTTCGGGGTGCTGAACACGAATCTGAAGTCCGTTTTTCGATAAAACGCTTCCTTCGTGGTTATTTTCGCGATTTTTCATCAAAATTTCTCAAAAATTATCTCTGTTTAATCCCTTTCAAACCTACTCTCTAAGGGGTTTTTCGGGGTGCTGAACACGAATCTGAAGTCCGTTTTTCGATAAAACGCTTCCTTCATGGTTATTTTCGCGATTTTTCATCAAAATTGCTCAAAAATTATCTCTGTTTAATCCCTTTCAAACCTACTCTCTAAGGGGTTTTTCGGGGTGCTGAACACGAATCTGAAGTCCGTTTTTCGATAAAACGCTTCCTTCGTGGTTATTTTTGCCATTTTTCATCAAATCGTGCTATAACTTCGTGTAGTTTTGTCCGTAACAAGGATTTACTGACAGACAGACACGGAACCAAAATTGTTCAGAAAGGTCAAAAACGCAAAATGCGAGTGGAATTTTTGATTTTGGGGACAAAAAAATGTTCACATTCCGAAAGTGAAAACAAAGCTTCTGCTACCTTGGTAGACTCGGAAGCAAAAATAATGTAAGTACGAGTATAAAATGTTAGCTTCTGTCCAGAGGAACTGGTGAAAACGTTAAGAACGTGATGAAAGCGATTAAACAGAGTTTATTGTTTGAGCAATTATGATGAAAAACCGCGAAAATAACACTGAAAGAAGCAATTTATCTGAATAAAAATAACACTCGAAAAAAGAAGCAATTTATCTGATTAACAGAGTTGATTTTTCATCAAATTTTGATGAAAAATCGCGAAAATAACCGTGAAAGAAGCGATTTATCTGAAAAACGGACTTCAGATTCGTGTTCAGCACCTATGGAGAGTAGGTTTGAAAGCGATTAAACAGAGCTTATTTTTGAGCAATTTTGATGAAAAACCGCGAAAATAACCGTGAAAGAAGCGATTTATCTGAAAAACGGACTTCAGATTCGTGTTCAGCACCTCGAAAAACCCCTTCAAGAGTAGGTTTGAAAGCGAATTAACAGAGTTTATTTTAGAGCAATTTTGATGAACAATAGCGAAAATAAACATAATATTTTGCACGAAGTCTTGTAATCATAAATTGGATAAATAATTATCAATTGGGTATACAGTATTTTTCAATTAAATTGTGGTATACTCTGTTTAATCGCTTTCAAACCTACTCTCTAAGGGGTTTTTCGGGGTGCTGAACACGAATCTGAAGTCCGTTTTTCGATAAAACGCTTCCTTCATGGTTATTTTCGCGATTTTTCATCAAAATTGCTCAAAAATTAACTCTGTTTAATCGCTTTCAAACCTACTCTCTGAGGGGTTTTTCGGGGTGCTGAACACGAATCTGAAGTCCGTTTTTCGATAAAACGCTTCCTTCATGGTTATTTTCGCGTTTTTTCATCAAAATTGCTCAAAAATTAACTCTGTTTAATCGCTTTCAAACCTACTCTCTAAGGGGTTTTTTCCTCCATGGTTATTTTCGCGATTTTTCATCAAAATTGCTCAAAAATTAACTCTGTTTAATCGCTTTCAAACCTACTCTCTAAGGGGTTTTTCGGGGTGCTGAACACGAATCTGAAGTCCGTTTTTCGATAAAACGCTTCCTTCATGGTTATTTTCGCGATTTTTCATCAAAATTGCTCAAAAATTATCTCTGTTTAATCGCTTTCAAACCTTCTCTCTAAGGGGTTTTTCGGGGTGCTGAACACGAATCTGAAGTCCGTTTTTCGATAAAACGCTTCCTTCATGGTTATTTTCTCGATTTTTCATCAAAATTGCTCAAAATTTATCTCTGTTTAATCCCTTTCAAATCTACTCTCTAAGGGGTTTTTCGGGGTGCTGAACACGAATCTGAAGTCCGTTTTTCGATAAAACGCTTCCTTCATGGTTATT